>CAOGCB010760093.1:0-18953 GCA_948266635.1 Cnidoscolus chayamansa
TTTTTTGGTTTTTTTTTTTTTTTTTTTTTTTTTTTTTTTTTTTTTTTTTTTTTTTTTTTTTTTTTTTTTTTTTTTTTTTTTTTTTTTTTTTTTTGTTTTTTTTTTGGTGTGGGGTTTGGGGGTGGGGGTGGTGTGGGGAATGGGAGCATACCTTTGCTGCTGGGTGTGCAAGATCTAATTCACGTAAGATGGCATTCCCATCATTGGTGACAACAATTCCTGTTAACAAGCAGAAAACCAATAGCATCATCACTTTCAGATGAAAATCTTCATTGAGGGAATTCAATATCTTGCCATTGATTACATATGCACCTCATGTGTTTTCATTATAGCAATTTCTATCACATGCACAAATACAAAAAAAGAAAAGTACAGAAAAGTAGAAAGAAAGATCATTGGCAAAACATGATCTTGTGTGTCTTTATGTGTGCGTGTGAGACAGGTGCAAACACATTTCAAAAACTAAAACAAGCAAAAGAAAAGGCCAACCTCCACTAGCATCAAGTAACATCTTCAGCATAGATCGAGGACCCAAAGTAGTGCGGATAATGTCAGCAACGGCCTGTCAAGCATTAGACATAGTTCAAAATCAAATAATTGAACAACAAAATCAATAGGCATAAATTCTCAAATAATCTCTCAGATGAACTAGGTTGTTGACATATTGATGTTGGAATATTCACAATTAGTGTATTCGACATCCAAGAAAAAAATAAAACTTCGAGGGTTCTTATCAGTTTAGTGAAGAAAATGCAGCAAGGTGATCTAAAATTATTTAAAAAACACAGACCATTGATATAAAAGCCAACTGTTAAGTAAAGAAACACAAACCGTCCAGAAATATCATCACAGGTTACTAGGCGCAAATGTCTAGGCTCTAGAAGCAAAAAGGGATAGTTTAAGCTATTCAATTGTTAAATCAATGTCTCAAATTCAATAATTTCATCTGCCATCATATGTAGCAAAAGAATCCAACTAGTTTTAAGATTAAGAAAGTTGGGTGACGTATCATGTACAGCAAAAGATTAAAACAACAGAAAAATCAGAAAGCATATACTATTTAACTCTACTTAGAAGCAGGCTTCAACATTTGAACATCCAAAAGAATAAAACTGTATAGGAAAACATGTAAAAACATAAGCATCTCTCTCTCTCTCTCGCTCGCATCGTAAAGTAAAAACTTAAGTTTCTCTCAATAATTTGCTTTTGACAGATTTGAGACAATGGGTAGAGCTGTTTAGAGTTTACCTTGGAAGCCTGAATGTTGGCATGATGCACTTTGGTTCCAGACTCGCGCTTCAAAGAATCCTCTGCTCATTTTTATAGTATATTCGCCCCCATTAATTAGTAAAAAAAAAAAAAATCAGAGCAAAAGCAGCGAACTTTAGGAAAACGATTAAATTAGGGATTACAAGAAAGGAGCTTACTGAGAACGAGAACAGGAGCATTCATCTTTTAACTATTCTTCTTGTATTAACAACTAACAGAGTGGATCTTGTATCAGTGTCCAGTAAAAAAAATAGTTTGCTAAAGATTGCCGGAGCAGTGGTGATGGACGGAGATGGTCGGTTCTTGTCACAACGTCAGTGGAGATCTCAGACGGCTGACAAGAAATGGCGAGGCCGAGAATGAACTGGAAGCCTAGAACAGAAAAGTGGTAAGAGATGAATTTAAATTTATTGCCCTACGTCCAACGGCGTCGCCTCGTGCAGAAGTGGAGTGGGAAATGAAAAACGTCATCGTTTTAGGTTTTTTGGGAGAAAAAAATGAAGGTATACACGGGACGTGAGTGACAATTGGTTAAAAAATCAGGTAGCTAGGTCTGCTTCTTTTTTTTTTTCTTTTTTTTTTTATTTTTTTTATGGAACCATAAGTAGGGCGAATACAAGTTAAGATATTTCTCCCAAATAAATTATAAATCAAAATACTTCTCTCATCATTCGAACTCTCAATCATGGGTGTCTTCTTTTTAACATCATAGTGAATTGCATAGCTAAATTATATTATTTAACATTCAATTTATAAATCCAGAAAACTACCATCACGAGGAACATATATAATTATTATAATTTCAAATTAAAAAAAGTGAGTAATTTAGAAAATTAAAGTAATAAAATAAACCATTTCACTTTAATGACAAATAAAAGGTAAATTTTGTTTATATTTCATTTCACTTTCACTGTTAATAGAAATTTAGCATTTAATTCAATGGAAAGAAAGATCAGACGTTATTAATTTAATTGAACAGTAAGTATCACCTAATTTATTTTAAAATATAAGAACTATTAATTAAGCACAGACAAATCCCTTTTCTAATTATTTTCTCTTCCCTGTCTGTCTTCTTTTCTCCCCGCTTCCGGGGAACAACTCTGACCAAACTACTCAGGCCACTATGAAGACAAATCTACTCTAGCTGCCTTCTCTACCTCTCAAAGCAAAGCAATTGAAGTTTTCAGGGTCGAAGGCTGGAATCTAGCCAAAGGAATCCTGTTCCCCTCTCTCTCCCTCTTGACAAGGCGAGTGTTGTCTCAATCTCGCCATTTTTGTAACTAATTATCGTTAAGAGCTTAAAAATTTCAGCTCCAGAAGTGTGATTTATTGGATTTGTTTTAATGGAGGTTGTATTCGTTTTATGAACTACTGCTCTGGGCTGTAGTTCAAATGTTTGTAATTTTGTTTGAATGAGATTCATGGCGGTACTGTGCTTTTCTATTAGAAATTTAACTTCGTTACTTCGATTTTGCTGGAGCAACAACACAGTCTCCAAGTTTTGTTTCTGATTTTTATTGGAGACAGAACACAGATATCACCCCTTGTGGTAATTAGGAAAATAATTTGTTCTTGTTAATTTTAATATATGATTGCAATTGTAAAAATTTTATAATGTCAGAGTGTTTCCCAAGGCTGCTTTGATTTACTTAGTATTCTAAGTGTGTTTTGTATATTCATCTATTTTGGTATTGATAAAGCAGAGTTTACTTTGTTAAAAACAACGTTATTGAAATCACAGTCAGCCTACAACCTTCCCTGTATTGTCTAGATTAAGAAATTTGAATAAAATTGAAAATTGTAATCTTTTTTCAGACCTCTAAAATTTTGTTCACTTGCAATTAAAACACTACTGTTTTCTCTGTAGGTGGAAGCCTCGATCAACATCTCCTTCTGCACAAAAGGAAAACAAAATAACTACAGAATCTTGAGAAAGGTAGCCAAGTTTGTATAGTCATGGAGGAGAAACCTAAGAAGTTGGTGATACTTTATGCTACTCAAACTGGAAATGCTTTGGATGCAGCAGAGCATATTGGCCGTGAGGCCGAGCGCAGAGGCTGCCTTGTCACTCTTTTCTCTATGGATGAATTCAATGCTGTAAGTCTTCTTTATCAGTTCGTTATTTTTTTATCTTTTAGCCTTCTTTTTATTGCACAAAAAGTGCTGGAAAGTGAGAAATTCCTTAAGTTCTTGTATCTTAGTAGCTATAGCTTTTAACTGGTAGAACTCTGGTCATTCTAACTTGTATGTTTTGATTCTTCATTTATTTGCTGAGATATGCAGGAAAATGAATGAAATGGCAATTTAATTTCCTAGAAACTATGATTTTCAGCATTAGGGAAGTGGGAAATTTTTGTTAACTGAGTAAATGCTGTAACTTCAGTGAAATATACATCTCCTCTTTAGAAAATCAAAAGAAATTATATACTCTCATGAAAGTTGCCTGCCATTCCTTTTTAGGATGTTCCAAAAATATGTGCCCATTTTCACAAAGTAAAAGAAGAAAAGTTTGTTTCCTTGTTCTACTTCTTTAACACCATAATAAAGGTAAACTGTGATATTAATAATATTTGTATATGTTTTGAAGGCAAATAACTCAAAGGAAAGAGAACGACAATAATTTTCTAGGAAATAATGAGGGGTATAAAAGGAAAATCAAAATGAAAATGTGGATCGGCATAATATTAATAATGTTTTATTAAACTGGGTTAGAAAATGAGGAACAAAGCGCAATAGTGAAACAAAGAAAGCCTATTGCCAACAACTATATCAGCTCTACTGGAAAATTTTCAATAATACATTTCAATGCTTAATAGCATTTTAATTTTGTAATGTCTCAGAGTTCTTTACCTCGAGAAGACACTGTAATATTTGTTGTTTCTACCACAGGCCAGGGAGACGCACCAGATTCCATGAAGGTTGGGATTTCATTATAATTTTTCCTTGCTCATTTGGGAGTGGATCATCTCTTATTTTCACCCTTTGTTCTTTTAAAATTCCTTCCTTTTTATGTAGGACTTTTGGAGATTCCTTCTGCGGAAAAATCTTTCTAAGCATTGGCTAGAAGGAGTTCATTATGCTGTTTTTGGATTGGGTGATTCTGGTTACCAAAAATATAATGTGGGTAATCTCTAGTCTTATATTTTGTTGGAAATACTTCCATGTCTTGTATGAGATATCATTATCATTAATTTTCTTAGTTATTCAGTTCTGCAATTTTCTACTACATTTGCTTTCCATGGTTTTACAAATTAGAGAATTGAACTTTGAACTTAAGTGGTGTGTTCTGAACTTTTTCATGTATACCATATTACCATTTTTGAGCTTCTACTGAGAAGGCAACCATAAACAAATATCCAAACATAGTGTTGTGTGTGTATTTCTATTGCACTTAAAAGATAAGATCTTTGGTTCCCTTTGTTCCTCTTAGTAGTTGCACCATCTGGCATTCTCTATGGCGTATGTATCATCCAAACATAAGGCCTAGTTGATAAACCTTTTATCAATTGAACTCGTTTAAGTTGTTGAAATGATCTGCTTGAAAACATTGTATTATGTGTGATCATTTGATTATGGATGTGAACTTTCATTCAATAATCTATCTTGAAAAAATGCTGTTTTTCAAAAAAAAAAAAAAAAAGAAGATAATGTGGTTACTTTCCTGCTTATTTTGCTTGCTGTGATGGCTGCAGTTTGTGGCAAAGAAGCTTGACAGAAGACTTTCAGATCTTGGGGCAACAACTATTATTGAAAGGGGTTTGGGAGATGATCAGCACCCTTCAGGGTATAACACTGCAACTATATGCTTTATGTACATATATAGGAACAAAAAGAAAGAAAAAAAACTGGCTTTTGCTGGAAAAGTGTCTTGAGTTTGAGGTAAAACTAAGTGCCAAAAACATTCATTTTTCATTTCTAGATATGAAGGTGCATTAGATCCTTGGATGTCATCCTTGTGGCATGCGCTGTATAAAGTCAATCCTAAGTTCTTCCCAAAAGGTCTAGATTTCATGATTCCAGAATCAAAATTGATTGATCAGCCTAAATTTCAAATAACATATCATGGAACTGACATGGTGGACTCGCAAGTATATACTGCTACAGGTAAGTCAACTGTTTGGATTACAGTTTCTTTTTTCTTGGCTTTGTAGACATATACTTAGTTATGTGAAAGATTGAACTTTCTTGGCATATTTTTCTTATCTTTACACATGGTCATTGAGAATTAATTCATAAAATGTGTCAAGATGCATATGGTCGTAGAATTGGTATTCATGTGTTTTTGAAATGATGAATCGGTGCAAATTTGGAGATTGGAGGATAAACACCACAGTAGTGGAGTTGCAAATGAGCCACCCAGCTGAGTTGACCTGAGCTTTGGCCATTGTAGGTTCTCCAAAGTTTGGCTCAGCTCATTTGCAAACAAACTTCAAATTTAAGCTTCGGTTTGGCATCTTTCTTAAATGGGTCAAGTTGAGCAGAGCGCAAGCTTGTTTACATAAGTTCATTTTTTAAATGAGTTTGAAATCTTTCTCAACAGATTTGAGCTAGAAATAAGCAATTTACAAATTTTTATCAAAAAATTAAGTAATTTATTTTACAATGTTTTATATGATTCACAGTATATGTTCCTTTCAATAATTTTATGATAGAATATGTAACCTGTAAGAACTATTCTCTGAGTATATATTAAAAAAATTACTCAAAGAAATTTTGATATATTTGTTATTTATATCTTATACATAAACTCAAAATCAAATTAGTAAAATTAAGTGCAAGTTAGCATGTGCAGTGTGAACCTATAGTGAGCAGCTTCACAAGCCAAAATGGGTTTTCTAGCCCAAGTTTGGATCATTTTTAGGTGATATTAAATTGAGCTCGAGTTGGGTTCATTAGTTTCAGCAAATGAGCTCAAGTAAGCTCTTAATAAGCTGATCTTCAGGTAGCCTAAGTGGCTCGACTCATTTTATATTTTAGATATAAGCATGTTTTAAAATGAGTAGAAAAGTTAAAAATAGTGGAGATTAAATTATTGTAAGAATACTAAAATGGCCAAATACATCATCACACCCTTGAACTATTCACATTTCTCCTATCAAACACCTAAATTAATTTTGTGACCCATTAAGCACAAAAACTTTTAAAAATCGTCACATTTAAACACAAATTCGCACAGCATGAACTGTGATGTCATACGTTAACCTTAGTGCCTCCCTCATGTTTTCTTTTATGAAGCCTTTTCTCTCTGTGTGTGAGATAAATGATGAAAGAGTTAGAGGAGGAGGAGCTTCTGAATCTTAGTCCGGCTATTGTTACAGATCCTGGTGGAGAGGAAAAGGAAAGACAAGGTCTGTAATCGATCCATTGAACTCATATGCAGGTTGTGAAGGAAGATTTTTAGGCTACTCCAAGTTAGATAATAAATGCTGAAACCAAATCACTAGAGGAAAGGAGTTGTTGAAGGTGGAAAGGTGCTTCATTTGGTCCACTTCTCATTACAGCAACTGCTGTTGATGAAAACAATTTAGGCACATCTTTGGAGAATCTAATTGAGCCATATTAGAGTGTGTCGTTAAAGTTCTGTCGAAATGGTTGTTGCCTATTTTGCAGATGGTTTGGCTTCTAGGCTTCTCACTTGCAAATCTCCCTTCTACGACATGATCGTGAAGGACCCAACTAGTGAAGAAGAGTTCTTGGCTTTTGCAGATCTCTATTGTGTCTCTCCTATTACCAGTTTGCTCATTTCACCACCAACCAGGCTATAATCGAAGCTTTTGAGGAGGAAGAAGAAATAACGAGCATTGCACGTTATCGACTTCCATGTCTCGTATGGCTTTCAATGGCCTTCTTTGATTCAGTCTCTCTCTGAGAAGGCAACTAATGGCAATCAAATATTGTCCAAATAACTGGTTATGTAATAAGCTTGGAAGAGCTGCAAGAAACTAAGGGTAGATTAGTAAGCTTTTCGAAAGGGTTCCACAATCTAGTGTTTGAGTTTCAAGGGTTGTTTCAATGTTGCATTCTCAGGTTATGGATCGTTTTGTATATTGAGAGAGAGAGAGAGAAGGAACCAAATGGATGGTTTTGCATATTAAGAGAGAGATAATGTAGTGATCTTTTCTTTTTAAGTTCAAATAAAATGCCACTTCAGATTATATCTTGGACACTTGACATAGTTTTAATAGGTCATTGCACATGTATTTCACCTTTCATTAGTATTACAATTTTGTGTTTAAATGTGGTTTTTTAAAAGTTTAGGTGCCTAATAGGTCACGAAATCAGTCAAGTTCTCTAATAGGTGAAACATGAATAGTTCAAGTGTACAATGGTGTTTTTGGCCATATTGCGATAGTGTTTTTAAGGCGAGAGGTAATACCAAGACGATAAGGTACCCTATGGCCTTAGACAAGAGATGAGAGGTGAGGTGAGGGTCTTTTTGAGGTGTGGGTCTTTTTGAAGTGAGGCTAGAGCCACCCAAAGCTTGACTCATTTTCCCCATGTCCTTTCTTTTTTATTATTTTTATCATTCTGTTACTAGAAAATACAATTGACAATACATAATGTAGTTTCATCTGTTTCAAATAGAGATGTTAAAAGTATACATTGGTTCTTTACACTAGAAACCCATAAATTAAGGAGAGGTGAAATGTCCATTTTGTGAACTAAATTATGAGTTCCTAAGCTGTTTTACAATTAATTATGATGTGGAAGAAGTAACCCATTAACTCAACCCAGGGTTTGTCCTGATTAGTGGTTTTGGTCAATTATGTTGTGGCTAATAGTTAGTATTAAGATTGGCAGTTAGAGGCCTAAATGAAAAAAATAGAAATTCCATCTTTTAGTATTTGAGATATAATTTTGAAAAGCTGCCTCAATTTGTCTATTTACCTAATACCCTCAGCAAGTAGTTGGGTCCCAAATGCCATATTTTGGCTCATAATTGGTCATCCAAACAGACTCTGAATCTCAATCACAGTCTAATTGGGATTAAACAGAAAGGCCTTGTTTCATTCATTTTGTGCTTTTGCTCAGTTCAGGGCTACATTTTTTTTATAAGATCTATTATCTCAGATGCTAAATCCTTCTTGGCTATTTGAACCTAATCCTCTTGTGGTTTTCTTAGGTTTAAAAAATATTCAAATGCAAATTGAGATGGCTCGCTCAATGTTACCTGGAAAATTTTCTCATGACAAGAACAGGCCTGATTGCTTTCTTAAAATGGTAATGATGTCATTCTTGCTTGTGCAGTGCATAATTTATAAGCTTGTCAAAATAACATTGGCCCTGTAATCCTCACGTAATATTTAACAAATTAATGATAAATTTGAATGGGAGATTGATGTGAATGTGGTTATAATACTAATTGATGTTTATGACCTGAGTTGATAAATTAAAAGGTGCAAGTATGAAAAGCTTTGAAGTTAACAATTCTTTTAACTTCAGGCCTTTAGAATACTCAATGACATTTTATTTTAATTTTAAGCTAGCTTTGCTTTCATGTTGTTGGATATGGAGAACTGTATATAGGTGCTTGTTCAGGATTTCCATTCTTTCTCTTTACCTAAAGACTACCAAATTCCACTCCCATGTTGACGCATTTGAATTTTTCATGTAGGTAAAGAATCAGCCATTGACTAGACCAGGGTGTGGCAAAGATGTGCGCCATTTTGAATTTGAATTTGCTTCATCAGTGAGTCATTCTTTGTTATGTTCTGAATGTCATATTGACTGGGTTAAATTTGGTGTCCTGTTCTTAGCATGTTCCACTCTGTGTACAGGCAATCAAATATGAAGTTGGTGATGTCCTTGAAGTTCTCCCTGGTCAAGATCCTGCTGCAGTGGATGCTTTTATACAGCGCTGTAATTTGGACCCTGAATCACTAATCACTGTATGTACTTCTAATATATTGATTAATTATGGATTGATCTTATCTTGTAGAGTGCATATTTCAGTGCTGCTGTCTGTATAGAGGTTTCTTTTTATTATTGCTTGTGTATGAGGATTTCGCTATCGGTGATTATTGTCAGTACATGTGATAAATTTGTAGCTCACCATACTAAGCTTTCATTCTTAATTCGTTTCAAGTGTCGGTATTCTGTTGTAAATTTCATATAGGCTCTTACATTATTCCTTGTGAACTTTACACTGAAATTAATAGAATTATAGAGCAAGCTTGACCTGGCCAAGGGCCATTTTCAATTTGGTTCCCATTCATGGCTTGATTGAACAGCTGGATTAAAGGGGCTATTTGCTGGATTGAAGGGGCTATTTCCCCACTTTGCCAGTTCCTCGTGTTTTTGGTGAGCCTGGCCATAATCTCATTTGGGGCTTGGAGCTAGACCAAAACTGTCTGGTCTGCTTCCAGGTCAAAACAGGGTTTTAAAAATTTTGGGAAAAAATTTCAGCTATCAGATTCTGATAAAACTGGAACAGCAGCCAGACCTAGGTTCTGGTTTGTTTCAAGGGTAGTTCTGGTCCTGGTTTTGATTTGGTTCAAGTCAATGCAGATTGAGGCAATTCAATGGTTGAAAAAAGTTTTCAAATTTCTTCTTCTTGTTTAAAAGAAAGTGATGGTTGGACTTGAACTGGAATGCCAGTTCCAAATCCAGTATCTGATCTTGCTCACTAAATTTGTGACCTTGGGAACCATCGTATCAGTCTTTGTGGCTTGCAAAACTCCAACTTCGTTCAGTTTAAACCTTGTTAGCTATATTATGAAAAGACAAGTACCTAGATTCATTTAATATCTGCTTCAATATAACGAAAAATTAATTTTTTTCCCTAATTCTCAATTATTCTGGATTTAACTGTATGTTTATATATCTTACCTTCATAGCCTATATTGGCTGACCTGCATTGTTTTTGAGGGGAATAATTCCCCGCTGTTGATGTAATTCTGTTAGGTTGTTACATATCTTAATGCAACTTTCCATTAAGCTTTTCCTTTTTGTGCCTGATTCAGGTGCACCCTAGAGTGATGGAGAGTGCTCAAAGCAATGCCTCTAATGTCCCTATCAAGCTAAAATCCTTTGTGGAATTGACTATGGATGTTGCATCAGCTTCTCCTAGACGCTATTTCTTTGAGGCAAGAATCCTGTATGTTTTGTGCTCTTCTAGCAAAATTTTTCAACCAACAAGACCAAGGACATGTTATTTGATGCCTCATCTTTTGCTGTTTTTGTCTCACAACATTGTGCTTATCACTATTATATTTGATAGGTGGCAGTGCGAACATATCTCTTGGATAATGAACGAAAATATGAAATAAGCACTTGGCTTTAGTGAATTCATAATTTGGGTCCTTAATTTTTATTTTATTTTTCTTGCTTATATACTGTTTTCACTAACCAATTGGTTGATCGGAAATTATTGTGGTACTTGATCTGCCTGGTTGTATTGCAGAAACTGAAACATTAAGGATACTAATTGGATTTCTGGCAGTGTTGCACATGATTAAACACAATATCTGCTAGCAGAATAACCTTTTCCTGTCTGAGAAGGAATTTGTTGTTATTCGTGTTTGATCTAATCTCCACATGCATTGAAAAACTTGTGTCAATGTCTAGTTCAATCTCTCCTGCACAATAGTTATTTTAACTTATTCAAAAAAAAAAAATTCATTATGTTGGATTTGATGAGACATTTGTTTTTCCCTCTTTTCAGCAGTAAAATGGTGAAGTACCCTTTGTATCATAAAGATTAAACAAAGAAGAAGCAAACTTTAGCATGCTCAATTTCTCAGCTTTGTGATGTAGTTATGTGCTTCCTCTAACTGGAGTAATTTTACCCTCAGCTAGTAACTACAAGTCATCCAAGTATAGGTCTCATGGAAATTAAAGCTGATTCTTTTCTCCTTCTTTTTTTTTTTTTTTTTAACAATATGGAAATTAAGGCTTGTGATTAATACATTAAGGTCGTACTGAATTTTGGTGGTTGTATTTTTCTGTATGCCTGTTGATTCTCATCTTCCATACTTATGATGATAATAATTGTATATATACCTTTCAGGTTATGAGCTTTTTTGCTACAGCTCAACATGAAAAGGAGAGACTACAATATTTTGTATCACCTGAAGGAAGAGATGATCTATACCAATACAACCAGAAGGAACGAAGAACTGTTTTGGAGGTGGATTTAAGAATCCTAATTGATGCATTTTGTCATTCTGTGCATTGTGCATTAGTTGATAAGCATCTTTATTTGAGGTTTATTTCCTCATGCATGTTAAATTGTTAATATATATATATTATCTGTTTAATTCTTTGAGATTCAATTCCTCTTAATTTGCTTAAATAAGACCAGTAATACATAAATAGAATGGTTTAATGAAGAAAGAAAAGTGAATTGGGTGAAAAGAATGAGGTTCTGGTCTATTTTATATTTGTTCATCATATTGCTAGTAGAAGTGTATTATAGAAGGCAATTTTACTTCCAAGTCACCCAATAAAACAACATGTTATTTGCGGAAATGACCTATGCTGCAGACATTTATTTTAGGATACATGGAGAGTAAGAAAGATGCATTATCCTAGGCATTTGTCCTTCAAATTGAATAACTTATACATGGTTGTTCTTGGCTACAATTTATTCATGTAGGTTATTCATGGATGCTCTCTGTATTGAGGGCTTTTATGAAGGGGGATTACTTTCCGTTTTGTCTTGTGAGTTTAATTTTAGCATTCAGTGGTTTCTTGCAATGGTAAGAAACTTGGCTCCTCCGTTGTTATGTTTTCTCCTTTTGAAACTATGTGTCCTCTCAGGGAATGTAGAGGAACCCGTCATTCTAACTAAGTGAATCTGTTGCATCTTCTACATTATAATGTACTTGCTTCTCCTGAGAACGATTTGTCTAATTCTTTAATATACAGGTGTTGGAAGATTTCCCTTCTGTGCAAATGCCTTTTGAGTGGTTGGTGCAGTTGGTTCCTCAATTGAAAACAAGGGCCTTCTCTATTTCTTCTTCCCTGTCAGTTCATCCTGATCAAGTGCACTTGACAGTGAATGTAGTGTCGTGGACAACGCCTTTTAAGAGGAAGCGGAGTGGTCTCTGCTCCATGTGGCTTGCCAAACTTGATCCTCAACAAAGTACAGGTGGACATTCTTTAACTGAAACTTCCTCTGTATGTAAATGGATCAAATTTGTTTATCACCTGTAGTCCATTTGTCATTAGCAGGTTTATATGTTCCAGCATGGTTCCGCAAAGGTCTGCTTCCTCCACCACCATCATCACTTCCCCTCATTCTTGTTGGGCCTGGGACAGGATGTGCACCTTTCCGTGGATTTGTGGAGGAAAGAACCATACAAGATGTATCTGGCAGAGCTGCTCCTATTATGTTCTTCTTTGGTTGCCGAAATGAGGAGAATGACTTCTTATATAAAGATTTTTGGTTGTCTCGTGCACGAGAAAATGGTGTGCTTTCAGAACAAAAGGGTGGGGGTCTTTATGTTGCCTTTTCAAGAGACCAACCGCAAAAGGTTTATGTGCAGCATAAAATGCGAGAACATAGTAAGAGGATATGGGATTTGTTGTTAGAGGGGGCTTCTATTTACGTTGCAGGCTCTTCAACCAAAATGCCCTCAGATGTAATGGCAGCATTTGAGGATATAATATCCCAAGAAGCTGGGGTTTCGAAGGAAACTGCTGGGATTCACCTTAGGAGGTTGGAAAGGGATGGTAGATACCATGTTGAAGCATGGTCTTGACTCTTGAATGCTGCTTGTGCTTGGTTCTTTTACATCACAGAGAAGGTCTTACAAGCAAGTTATACGTTGGCAGACTCAGAATTTGCCAATAAATAATTAGTGATTGAATTGGATATTATTCAGAAGTACTGCTATTTTTCATAGGACACGTCAAATATTCTAAATCAAGCGGTGAGATATTAGGATTTCAAATCTTTCATTGAAGGATATTGTTAGAATTACGAAGACTTAGAAATTTTTCTTGCTCTATTATGTCTGCGTCTTAATGGAAAAGGAACTCATTCTTAACATTACTTATTTCAAAGTTGACTAATATTGTTTAGCAAGACAATCATTCTTTTCCACATGGGAAATAAATGTTGATTTTTTTTTTGCCATAAATGCTGATTATCGAAAGTTTAGTGTAAAAGATAAGAATACTAAATATAGTTGTGTATTTGTATTGTAAAACATAACTATGTTTTGACCCAAAAATAAAAAACATAACTACGTTGGTAATTAATTTTACGAGTTTCCAAGTGTAATAAACGATAAATTTTTATTAAGCAATGTAAATCAATACTTTAAATATTTAAATGTTATTATATTTATATGATTTAATATCTGATTCAATATATTATATTGAAATATTTTATATTTAAGCACTTTTAATATATATAATTTTATATTTTAATAAAATTTTAATCTATGTAATTTTATATTTTATGATTATATATAAATAATTTATTCTAATTCAGATTGTTGTTCATCTATTCAGCAGTTATAATGAGAAAATTTTATTAAAATATATTAAAAAATTTTAATAAAAAATTTTCGTAAAAATTGGTTTAGATATTTTTAATGTTTGTAAAAAGATGTTTGGAGTTGATATCTTATAATTTCATACTTTTATGTAATATTAAATTTAGATTTTAATGTGAATTTCAAGTGATTGAAGAAAAATCCGGTGGATGGGAATTCATACCGTCAATATCAGGATCCGTTTGCCCGATCGAATAAAGAAAAAGAAATGGTTTTTCTTTGTATATTGGTCGGTTCACATGATATCCTGTCTAACACACTAAAATAGAAGATGTCGGCGTCCATGGCAATTCAACCCAAAATTAGTTCCTCCCTGAAACTCACAACTTTCACTTCACAAAACCTCCTTAAAACCCCTATCTTGTCTCTTAAACCCAAATCCTCTTTATTGAACGTAGATTCTGTTTCTATTCTCAGAGTTATGCACAGCACTGCAAAACTCAAACTTTCAGCTTCAGCAGCTGACCCAGTTCTCTCTGAAGAAGATACACCCAGAGATAAAGAGGTTGTTATGTATATAATTATGCTCACGTCTGGATTCTTTGAGTTCTTAAAAGTGTGTGTGTGTGATTTTTTAATTTGTTTTTGCAAGTGGGTTAGGCAATTTTGCTCCTTGTTGATGGAGTAGTGAACTCAATTAACTCTATCGTACTTAATTTATACTTTTCTTTTGTTATTTTCATTTTTTCAATGTATCATAGGACTGGACTGTCTCTGAATTCTTCTTTCCAGAATCCCACTTCCCGAATTCATGGCCCGGCACTTAATATATATATCTATATTTTCTTTTTGTAGAGGCTTGGTGTGGTGGTGAAGCCAGTGGAGAAACCCAGGATAGTGTTGAAGTTGATTTGGATGCAGAAGGCAATTGGTGTTGCTCTAGACCAAGTGATACCAGGCTTCGGCACAATCCCTTTGAGTCCCTACTACTTCTGGCCCCAAGAAGATGCCTGGGAGCAGCTTAAATTGTTGCTTGAAAGCAAGCCCTGGATATCCCGGAAACAAATGCATATACTTCTCAATCAGGCTACTGATGTCATCAACTTGTGGCAGGAAAGTAGTATCAATTCATAGCCAGTTACAAATTCAGAAAAATTTTGCAAGTTAGAAGCAGTGTGGACAGTTTTGTCTGCATTGAAAAGGTTAGGAATTACACTTGGCTTGTAAACTCTTCATTAGAGTTGTTTTATGTTTCAACTGCTTTCATTCTTTCTTGTCGAAATTATATGAAATATCTTGTTTATATATAAACTTCATAGCTCTGCATTGCTTACTGTATTTAATTATGGAGATTATTGCAACTATTGACATGTGATATGATAGGATTTCGACTTTCTTTTTCCCTGTCAACAATTTTTATTTTGTATTGTGTGTTCACTGAAGTATTTAAAAGGCAAAAACAGACTAGTTAGACTGATGTTCTAATTGGAATCCATTAATCTCTGCTCATTGTGGATAATGACTGTTCAATACAAACTATGTATATGGAATGTGGATATCTCAAAACATGTTGCAATATGCTTGATTTCGTCAAAGGTTAATTGGTCACTGACTTGAACTTTTATTCATATATTAACTAAACTTTAAGTTTGTTTCAGCTGGATCGTTATTGTTAGATTCTGACAGATTTTTTCAGTAGGAATTTATTTTTTTGTTTCTCATGTTGTTATAAGATTAGAAAAAAAAAATAAAAGACTTCAAGAATTTCTTATGTGGTAAACACAAAATTATAGTGGTAGCAACCTTATTGAAACCAAATCAAAGTTGAATGATTGTCAATGGTTGAAATTAAACCTCTTGCTGTCTAAAATGCTAGTAATGCTGAGATAGGGGGTGTTCTTGTTAGCTGAACAGTCTGACATTGCACTTCCAGATTCTTTGGTGGGAACAGCTAATAAAAGACCACTTTGTGCTCTCTGTATCCTACCATGGCTGTCACAGAAGATATGCTGCCTTCTAAACCCAAACTTTGACGTGTGATGAGCTTCCCAACCTACTGTAGTGTTATGTTGTGAAGATGATAGATATTTGAGTTGTGCCTCATTTTCAGATTGTCCAGATAAAGTCTTTTTTAATGACAGCATTTGGATCTTGGGCCTTTGATAAGTTGCTTTCAGTAAGTTATAGAAGGCACTTACAACAAGCTGTTGTAGACTCCCTCATAGTTTTTGTTGTGAATGGTTAAGCTATGTCTTAGGTTGGTTAACTTTTATTATGATCTTCTTCTTCTTTTATCTTTACATATTCAAGAACGGCTTGCATTTGCCGGGCTTAGTTTAGTGGTAAGCAAGTGTCAAAGTTGATACAAGGTCCAAGATTCGACTCTCGGTAGCCACAGTGTAGGAGTTTCACCTATGTGGGTGGGCTCCTTGTGGGCACCGAATTAAAAGTCTCCCACTTAACTACTGTTAGATCACCGTAATTTACCCCTCCACAATCATGTCGATTTTTATTAGTACACATTATTTAATATGAATAAAAATTGTGCAATTCTATGTATATATGCTCATTCTAATACACTTTTTTTTTTGCATTAAATTTTTTTATATATCCCTAAACTAATAATTTTCTATTGTTATATTAAATCATTTTAGTAAAAAATATTTATAATAATCTTCAATAAAAAAAAACTTAATATATATATATATATATTATAATCATTTAATAATAAATTTGATGTTATGAACAAATTAATAATTTTTTAGTAGAATTTATGGTATCAATGAATTAAATGTTTTTAAATAAAAAAAAATAAGAACATATAATTACTAGTATTTTAAATATATATATATATATATATATATAAGCAAAAAGCAATTTTGTATTTAACTTCTTACTTTTTCTATTTCATTATGTATAGTCCTTCCTAATGGCGTATCCAAAATTGCTTAAATGTAATGCATTTTTATTTCATGAATAGATTGTATGTATCTAACATCCACATTCTAATTTTATTTTATTTTTAAGCTACTTATAATAAATAATAATAAACACTTAAATTTTCTGCATTTTTTATATTTTTAATTCAAATTTTGTATAATAAAATATTTAGATATAATTTTAACTAAATTTTAAAATCAATATATACATTTTTATAGTATGCAATATTTCATATGATATATTATGTGTATATATAAAAAAATAATTCACTATTTTTTATATATATATTTTTAAATTTAAATTTTTTTCATTTAATATTAAAATGTTGGATTAAAATATAAATAAATATAAGTCAACCAATCAATGGCTAGCTCTTTATATATGTTCCATTGCAATAATAATAATCAATACAAAAATATGTCCACATGGAATCTCCATAACCAAGAAAAACACAAAACTGACACTTGTCATCACATTTACATTTTATTCCTCCCTTGTACCTCAACCCTTCTAGTTCTCATTGATAGTGTCCTGAGATTTGGACATGGAGAGTTCCACAGCAGCTCTTGCAGCAGCTGCTGCATAAGCTGCTGATTCAAACGCCTCTAGTGCAGCAGCAGCAGCATTTCTGTACTTCTTTCTTGCTTTTACTGGTGGACTTAAATATTCTTCAAGGTTCCACTCCTCCTCAGATTCATCGTCTTCAAATTTCTCCTGAAATCAGCATTCTACATTTCAGTTAAAACATGCATCTTTGTTATCTATTCTCTACTTGTTAGAGGATTGAGAAGTTCCTACCTCACTTACAAGAGTGCCATCTTCAGCCAAATTCAAGACGATACCATTCTCACAAGCAATGTCCTTCAACACTTTCAATCTGCTTTCAGTGCTTGGCTTTTGTGACGAAAGCTTTTGTATGATCTGAATCATATAAACACCAATGGTTAGAGCAAAAATCAAAAGCAAACATCTGAATATTTGAACACTTTTTAATACCTTAGGATTCACTCCACAGTTGTTGCTCAACTCAATTGCACGAGCAGCAAATTCTCTCCCGAACCTTGATACAAAAATTCCACGAATCTTTTTCAGCTCCGGAAATTCTATGCATCTAGAAGATGCAGAGATCAAGCTGGAAATCGCTTCCCTGAGCTCGTCAGGACATTCCCTGTTTAAGAACAAGCACATCCATGTAATTCAACGACATCTGTCAAAGAAAATTGTAACTAAAAGAAATCAAGAAACTTACTTGTCCTTCTTAAGTAGCAGAACCCTGTCTATGAGGAGGGAGCAATAGTCCATGATCATAGCAAACGCATCCATCATGTTTTGCTCCTTGATCACATGCTCAACCTGCAAAGTCTGCACGTACGTAAATACATAAACACAGAAGAAGGAACTGATTACGTAAAGAAGGGAATAGTGAGTTACGCGAAGAAGAGCTTGTTCTTGATAACCCAGTTTTAAGAGCTCAACAACGTCAGACTTTGCATGGGAGTACCGGACTTGTCGCTGTTTCTTGAGGATTTGCACCCTAGAGATTGCAAGTTTTGCGAGAAGCTTGAATCTAGATGTCTTGAACTTCCTTCGAAGAAAAGCATCTATAAGAGCCTCCATAATGTTGTTTGCTCCGATTCTGTGGTGCTTGGACCTGGGTTTTATAAGGTATACGTACGTACGCAAGTGAAAGAAACTGAAGGAAGCAACTCAAAACACCTTTTCCCATGAAAGTCAACATCTCAAGCAACGATTATCATAAGAAAAACATTTCTATACATAAACTCTGAGTTACAGGAACCAGATACTATGTCGCCGGCTAGTTAGGGAGAACCGCCACCACGTGTCGGCTTCCGATTGCAAGTAACGAGTAAAACCAATAAATGAAGCCGATGGTATTTTCTTCAACTAACTTTGACCAAATACTTTTGGCGGCTTCTTGGGTGCATAATCAGAAACTTTTAGAAGAAGCAGAAGACTATGGTATGAATCAGAATTCGATTTTGCGATAAGAACAAGAAATTTTTAATTTTTTTTCCTTCTTACAGCTAGCAAGTAGGCAAGGTTATTAGGTTGGGATTAAAGAGTTTTAAATTCAAGAAAATACAGAATTGAATATATGAAAAGAGAAGCATAAGTCAGATTGCAGCTTGTGAGGGAAGAATCTACAGCTGTTTGCTTGATTGGAAGGTGGTAGTAGTAATATATAAAAGATGAGTTGAAAACGAGCACAGAAGATGATCCTTTTTTAGGAGAATTCAACTAATGTCAGTGGCACCAATGACCAGCTAGTTCTTTGCT
>CAOGCB010760518.1:0-15536 GCA_948266635.1 Cnidoscolus chayamansa
ACGAGGTTTGGGTCCACAATCTGCATTACTCTGTGTCAATGCTGTCTTCACATAGTCATGGAGATTTAAACCTTCTTTAAACATTTCATCTACTGGTCTTCTTCCTGAGAACATCTCTAACGAGAGGATCCCATATAGCTATAGACATCTCCCATTTTCGATGCTTCAGAACCCATTCCGTATTCTGAAGATTCATGGAATTAAGTGGGTTGAATTGTTATAAATGAAGAAAATTTGATTAGGATGAAGATGTTCAAATACCTGGAGCAGCATAACCAATTGTTCCTTTGATTCCAGTGATGCTAAATCTAGTTTGAGATGAATCATAGGAAGTTGACAGGAATCTTGCCAGGCCAAAATCACACATATATGAGCAACCATTTTTCTCAAACTTAAGAACTTTAACAGCGACAGTTCTTTTTACTTGATCAAGAAACCCTTCATATACAGAGCCAAAGTTGCCAGATCCAATCAAATTGCTAGAGGAGAAGCCATTTGTTGCCTGATAAAGATCTCTGTAAGATACCTTTAAGGATTCAGATGATGACCTCTCAAGTTTGTTCATCTCTGAGGACTTCTTTTCTGATTTTCTCTTGTAATGCACAAGAAGAATGGCTAGCATCATAACGACAGAGCAACAACAATCAGGGAATTGTTGGGGTTTAGGCACTCCACCAGCTGCTCAATCAGTGTCCCACTTGAAAGTTACAAGAATTCAGATTAATCTTTTATTGATCAAATAAAATCTCTGAACAGGAGAAAATTTGAGATTTTACAGGGATTATTTGAATGTACCTAGTTGGATAAAAAAAACAATAAATTAAATGCAGGTTCTGATGAGGACTTCACTTCTACATTGTCCTTCATTTCATTGGGTTAAAAGGTGTTGCAAAGAGCTTTGTCAGATCACAAGAACATCACATTTTCCTGTGTTACTTTTTTCATATCTGCTTCTTTTTTATTATCTATCTTTAGCGAACAGAAGCACAGATCGATTGTTGATTGTACAATCCATTTACCCCACTTGTGAACTGCTTGTTTCTTCTCCGCTTTGTTACAACAATAAAACCTTCTCCATCACCATTTTTCTTATTATTTACATCTACAGCTTTTGACTGCTCATTATCACTCGGCTGAGCAACCTGGTCTGTCTTTTCTTCGTTTCCATAGAGGATTTCTATAATTGCACTGTCATTGGCAATTACATCTGAAGAACTTTCAAACTTCTTCTCACTGGGTACAGGCTCACTTCCAGTATCAACATTATGCTGAACTGAATTCACAATAATGTTAAGCAGTATCTGCCTCGCAAGTTCTGCCTTCTCAGACTCATAGCTGGTCTTTCTTGGACTACCATCTTCCATTCCATTGCTGGATTCCTCATCTAATATCTCCTCTTCTGCCTTGCTCTTTTCTAGCATAGAGTTCGACTCATTTGGAATGCTTGAATCTATATTTCCAAGCTTTGGTTGCCAAGCTTTCCCGGGTACAAACTCAGGTGCATGCGGATTCATGCTCCTAGAAGACATTGTCATGGGAGTTTGATATTTCAGCAAACCTTGTTTCATACGGTATAATCTTGTATTTCTATAGAACAGTGGTGATCTTGGTCCACAAGGAACTCGAGCAGCAAGTGGAGGTGCCACTGTCTCTGCAAGCATGCTTTGACTAGCTCTTACATCGTAAATACTTGTGGCAGAAACCGAGTTTAATGTATGAACTATGGAGAGTGTTCCTGGATTGAAAGGTTCAGCTGCAGCTGAAAGCTTACTTCCATTTGATTCATCTGACTTTTCCTTATCAGAAGCAGGAATCTCATCAAGTTCAGATCCAGATTTTTCTGATCCAGTTGAATTATCATGTTCATCTGTTTCACCATCATCTGGTACATTATCAACAACAGAGATAGTATTGATTTCCTTGTTTCCCTCCCCTGATGTCTCTTGGGGAATGCACCACGTCTGGGTTTCAGGTTTTTTCTCGTTTAATTCTTCTACTGGCTCTATTGATGGCTTCAAAACTGTACCTGGTGGTGCAATAGCCACTTCTTTGTAAGATACAGTTTTCGAAGCCATAGCAGAGAGGTTTGCTGGAGAAGATGACGTCTTAGGGACACTAGATTTTGCTTGCAGTTTCACTGAATCATCCACAATGCTCAACCCACGCGCATTTGATTGCTTTGCTACTGATACCTCGGTAGAATTGGTCCTGGGAATTGTTTTTTTAGCTGGCGAAATGATTTCTCTCCTGTAGCTACTTTCTCTGATATTTGAGTATTCAGAACCCTTTACATTTAGCTTCGCAAGCACAGGTCGCCGACGACCTGATTTCCTGCCACCAGCATTCCCCAGCCTCCCTTTTGGATTGGCTTCCTGCCAACCTTCATCTGAAGCTGCTTCTTCAACAACTTCAACTGCAACTATGGGCCTGTATATAGCAACATCATCTTTTTCTTCTGATTCTTCATATTGAATCATGTCCACATTTTCTTCTTCATTGTTGCCACTGGCCAAAGACTCTGTATTTTCCAATCTTTCATGGAGCATGGAATCTTCAACCATTTCATCTTGATGGCTCTGAGGAGCTTTATCAGTGGTATGTGATACCTGTCAAATTTTAATATAAGGGAGATCAGTAGCAATTTTGTTCTCTTTAATTAGAAGAACTATTACATCAAAGTTACGACTTCAGAAAGCCCAGAACGTGACAATTTCAGCGGATAACACTGACTCCGCTCAAATGACATTTTTGAGGAATATAAAACGCTACCCCATAGTCAGCAAAAGCAAACTACCTGAGAATTTTATCAAATTTGTGGGATATAAACAGTCTTTGAAAGAAAATTTAGCAAAACAAACCAACGTAATTTAACCTCAAATTCAAAGATAAGATGACTTAACAAGAAACTATGTCGGACCAAGTTGTGTTTAGAAGTTCTAATGAAACAAGCAACATATACTACCTTCACACGCCGCTGCTTCTTCTGTACATCGCTTCCTCTAGTATCTTGATCAGGACTAATGTAATCCAAGAGATCTGAGACACTGCAATAAAGGTCACAGATTTTGGTACCCCAAGCTATAGTTGCAGATCTAAAAACAAGTAACGGGGAGAATACCATATCAATACCTAAGGTGACCTTTGCTCGCTATGGATGCATCTGGCTTTGGAGTTCCATTTCGTACTGCTTCTTGCTGCTCTAGAGCCTTTGATTCAAAATATTCAAGCCATGCAGCAGCATCCTGCATGAAAAAAATGCAGCACCTCAATCAGTATGGATGTCACTTCTTCCAATAGATTAACAAGAATAGAAAAACCCAAGTTGCCGAGCATGACATTAAAAGAAAAGGGCTATTTCTAACCATTAACTGTGTTTTGCAAGCCCTTAAGAGTTGGGCAAGGAAAACAGTACAGGGCTTGGAGGCTAGAAAATCCACAGTGATATTGAATCTCATGAACTTAGTGAGCCTAAACACTTGGAAACCAAAGCTGGATACCGGTGCACAAGTTAACATAACAATAACCACGCATTTCCTGGTTACCTGCGTACGAAGATCATCTGGCCCAAGTTTTGCTTGAAGTATCTTTAGGGTAGTTTGCTCATGCTGAACACTGAGGGAATATGCTTCCATCAATGACAGAGCTATGGCTATCGCATGGTAACTTGCAGCTGTCTGTCAAACAAAAATCAAATAAATAACCAAAAATTATCTTTCATTCCTTACCTTATAAAAAAAAAAAAAAGCTTAGCTTAAAAAGAATATTATCATGTGAGAATTTTCTCAAATTCTTTGGAAGACTCAGACTAAGAGAAAGGGGGAGGGCGGTAACCTGTATGTGATCCACTCCTAATAATCTCTGATTGCACTTTAGAGCTTCATGCAGAAATCTAAGAGCAACATTAACATTTCCCATACCCTCTTCCATCATAGCCACGTTGATGTATGTTGCAGCGGTATTAGGATGAGATAGTCCACAGGTAAAATGAAGAAGAAACAAAGCACGGTTGACATATCTGTAAAAAAAAGGGACAAATCAAGGGCAAAATACAAACAGCATAAATTTTCAAATCAACTCGATTAAGAGAATAAAGTGGAACAAATATAGCTTATTCAATCAAAAAGTTGCATTCAGCATAAAAACAGTTCTCATTGAAATAGTTAGTTGCAATATATAGGCGAAGTGACAGATTTAATAATATAGTTCATTTAAAGAACTTCTGTTTTTCTAGCATCCCTAGTTATATTAGGTTTAGTCAGTCACAAAACGTGCAAGATTATTAGCAAATGGAAATAAGGGTAAGACCCAAATTAACATATAGCTTTGCCCTTACTAGTTGAAGATTAGTTAATTTAAACCTTAGACAAACAGTAGTTAAAAAAATATAAGATTGTGAGGAATTAGAGTTCTTTATAATGTAACAATTCAGGAACTTAAGTGCTATTAAAGTTCAAATTTTCAATAACTAAATTGTCGTAAGGTTTAAATTAATAAGGACTAGTGTAATTAAAAACAAAAAATCATTCTTGTACATCAAAAACTAAAGGGTAAAAGTTGAGGAAATAAAATGTATACTTAGGAGAAAACTCAAAAAGGAATTTAGTAATAAAAAAAAAAAGTCCAGCCCGTTTTCAATTCTACTTACTTCAAAGCCAACTCAATATGTTGAAGACGATAATAAAAGACAGAAAGATCTCCATAGCTTTTCATTGTATCTGGATGGTCAAGCCCAAGTTCCCTCTCATTAATATCCAAAGCCTTTTGTTGATATATAGTTGCCTAACAAGTAAAAGAAATGCAAGAAATTAACTAGCAGTTATATCCTCAAATAATTCATGTAAACCCCAAAAACAAACCAAAATGGTGGAAACCCGCCCATAAAGTATAAACATAATTAGAGCTCATGATAATTTCACATAACTAAAACATTTAATATTTTATTCTGAATTGCATCATTAGAGATGATAGCAGGTTAAAACACCTGTAAAAATTACCTACTCAAACCCATATAATAAATTGCAATGACCAAACTCATCCCAAATCCAATTATACCAAATTTATTGAATAGCCAGTCTATCATTAGAGGATAATAAGGAGTTGGATTTTATTACTAATTATCCAAACAAAATACCAATTCATTGCACCATTTATGATTTTGGTTTAACAAATAATTTTAATGATAGAGACAAATGTCTTTGCTTGAAAGGAAATAAGAACGACCAAAATCAAACTCCAAAAACTAAAGCAGATACATAGCAGTAAAGTTCTATTACCTGATTAAAGTCTCCAGTGTGGTAAAGGACTACAGCTAGAAGACTATAAGCGCTTGCAGTAGTTCTGTGATAAGGACCACATACAGCTATCATCTTTGCTAGTGCCTTCAATGCAAATAGATATATGAGAACTATGAGTGTATAATATTAAAAAAAGAAATCAATTTAGCATTTTGGTATCCGTCAAATGAGTTAACACCTTTGTTCCATAGTTAACAGCATCCTCCAGTTTTCCTTTATCAAGAGAAACCTTGGATGACTCCAACAAATTACGTCCATCTGCTGAAGAGAATCCTACATGCTGTATCCATAAATACCTTCTCATTCATATTGAATTTAATAATAGCTCACTACCAATGAAATTTTCAGATGGACATAAGACAAACTCCAACCTTACAGACAGGAATAACGCTGATGATGTCAAATTTCCTGAAAGGGTTTGGGCATTCCATATCATAATCTCTTGGAACCACCTCCAACCCCACCTGATGAAATAATTATTAATGAGAACCAGTTTCAAATATATTCAACAGCCAAAGACAATTTAAAAAAAGGGGTACCTTATGGCAAAGTCCACGAAGAATTGATAACTTTCTCAAGTACAGAAACTCGTCTTTTAATGTCCAACCAAATCTTCTAGAAATAAATGTTCGTAACCAGTGCAATTTGAGAACATAATCATCCTTCATATTTTGGTCATTATCTTCCATGTCACATGATCCAAGTAAGAAATTTAGGGATGAAGCTATAGCTGCAGACAGGTCTAGTACATTATCCACAGATGCAATAACGGCTTTCACTATGTGCTTGAAAGCTCTAGTAACCATCTCATGGATGCAAAGTGATTGTATGTGAGGAAGCTTCTCTGCCAGTTCAACCTGATCACAACAAGATCAGAACCAATTAAAGTATGATATTTTTCTTAAAAACGGACAGAAGTAAGAAATTCTTCCATAGAAAAAAAAAACAAGCATTTTACAGCTACAAAAGGATATATTCAAAGGATTGCAACTGTTAAATATACCATAATATTTATCAATCAGGCAGTATGCTTCCCAAATATTATGACTTGTATGATATGTTTTGAGTTAACTGGTTCACATTAAATGAATCACTAAATATAACATACAGATGTTAACATGAAAGTAAGAAGCATACTGACCCAACACAGACAGAATACTTACCACCCTGCCCAGAGAGCGCATCTGCAGTCCCCTTAAATGCATGAAGTCAGTCAGCGTGCGTCCATCAACAGGGGAAAGTTCTAATGAGCCGAAGTCAGTTACCTAATGATGCATGAGATCCAGATCATAAATCATATACAAAACCATGTAAAATTTATTGACCAAGTACAATTGATTGTATAAACAAAATATTACCAGTTTTGGCAAAGCAATTTCATCATAATATCCATACGCCATTTGAATAAGCTCATCCACTGACTGTTGCAAGAAGTAAACCAATAAAAGTCATTCCAAAAGATAAGCAGAAAGTTTCCGTCCTGCAAGAACTATATAGGCATTGATGGAAACAAGCAAAGAATGCACAAGGAAAAGTGACTTTCAGAAAACCTCTAAATGAAGGCCAGTTCCAGTTTCTTTCAATCGGAAGAAGGCTTCTTCAGAAATCAATTTCTTCAATTCATTCTCACTGTTGGACTCTCCATTGTTATGCTGTCCTTCATCAGTTCTCCCATTTAGTCTGCAAGAGCCAGTTTTAGTTTCTTCCTCCTCAAGGGCACTATTCATACTAGTTCTTTTGTCCCTCTTCTTCAAGAACTTAAATTCCTTTCCAAGACCTTTTACAGCACATTCAGACTCAGTATCCTCCTCTGAGCGTTTAGAATCAGTATCTGTTGGAGTTTCCTGCTTTTGCAGATGTTGCAACCAACATGAACCCAATTCCCATCTAATGGATCTTTCAGGAGCTACTGGCATCTCCTCCAACTTGGTCAAACTCTCTTTAATTACTTTTCGAACAAGAGACTTAGATGCTTCTGAATCATCAAAGAAGCAGTGAGGTGACTGATTTCCAGATGATTCCTTGACGCAAGACTTATGAAGCAGAACCCTTAAGCTGAAAAAATTGGATCACCCAATAAGTCCATAGAGAATTAATTAAAGCAGATGCATTCGAAACCAGTATATTACCTAGAAAGCACCTTAAACCCTCAATAAAGCAGCAAAATAGTTTTATTACTTGTCATATTCTATTGACTCCACAAAAACCTTAAATTCAAATCTTAATGTTTTCTTTTTTATGGCAACGTGTTATGCTACCTCGAAGGTTCGTTGATATGCTCCTCAAATTAGAACTTCAAAATACCCTGTCAATGATCTTATGCAACAAAATGCCCCTTATAGTTGATAAGTGACAGATCACATTCCACCGCATTATGGTAGAAAGGATCCCAAACAATAGACAAGAAAAATGTGCTTTCTTTGATTAAGGATCCCAAATACGAGCCTTTTGTCATCATTCTCTGCATTGTGATTTTTGACAGGATAATAGAAACAAGATTCATATCCAATGAGAGCAACAGGCTTTCTACACGCTGCTGTTTATTCACAATTTTCTTCTTGTTTGTGGTTAGTATAGGATCTGCTCCAAAACCCACTTGACCCTTATACCGGTTGAACTGGGGCATTATTTTTTATTAGTTAATTTGCTAGCATACAAGTTCTATACATGCTATGGCAGGTTTGTTCAACCTTCTGATAGAAAGAGAACCGTATCACAGTTCAGACTTCAGACCTGTTAATGTTAAGTGCATTAGACCCTCCATCTGGTTGATCATTGATTTCAATATCTAGAGCCTCACACTTCCTCTTCTTCACTTCACCTACAACTCTTACTGTTGCAGTGTACCCACAATGTCTGACAATGACAGTACCCAGTGATGAAGTATCCTGTGAAAATTTAGTAGTATCATTTCAGCATTCTTCGCTCATAAAAGTTTTTAATATATTAAAAATATTACGATTATACTTAGCATTCTACCACTTATACAAATCTTCAAATTTCACCTGATTGAGATTATTTAAACACGTGCGAGAAACATTAGTGGGCAATGCCAGAGAGGGGTGATCGAGTTTCAGTATGAAAGCATTACAAATAGGTGAAGACCTGGAAGGAAGTGGTTATGGCAGAAAAGATGTTTATGCAATACGATTGGGAAACATGGTATGAGAAGTAGACTAGCAAGATGATATTCACAATGCTAAAAATAAAGAGTTAAGGCTAGCAAGAAGTAGACTAGCAAGATGATATTCACAATGCTAAAAATTTCTCTGCTAAATTTTCTTGGTATTTTCTCCTTGAGAAAGGAACCAAAGTCCATTTAGATAGGTTTTGCTCTTAGAAATATAAGAATGCGTCATGCATCTATGCAATTATGTGTACATAAATATTAGTTCCTGAAATAGACACAGACAAATATAACTAATACACATTTGTATATATTTATCTATGCATATACATATTTGTGTGTTTGTACAGTGAAGTCAAGGAAGAGCGAGCGAGCAAGAGAGGGAAGGTGGGAAGGAAGAAGCAGATAGACTGCAGATGGCTCATGTAATATTAGCTGAAAAGAAAGGAGTTAGAAAGCGGTTGAGATTTTTGAGAACCTATTAAAAAGAACATGATGGACTACAAGAAATGTTTGGCAGAGGTGCGGCCTTCCGATATGTGCACATTCACTTCAAATTATTTATTGTGCTCCATGGGCATGTTTCAGGTTTGTATTTGCATCTTTGCAAGCGATTTTTTTTTTTTTTTTGAAGATAAATGGACAGAATGACGAAAATACTTACATGAATAACTACACTCTCATCTGCAGTTACCCCTTTAAGCAAATTCCTTTTAGCAACTTCCTTAGCAGAGATACCAGATAATCTACGGCCGTCAACTTTTTCCATAGACTTCATGCTTGCATCAGCCGCATCACGTCTTACAACAATGGACAAGTCTCCCACACGTTCTTCAGAAAGAATCGAGCCTGGATTACAATCCGCTATTTCTTTTACATTTATGTTGGAATCAATGAGGCGGCGTATTGCTCCAGCAGCTTTAAGAATTGCAACATCAACAAATTGGCTGTGAAGCAAAAAGGCCTTTCGGTCTCGTGTTACTCTCTCCTCCTCAGTCTTGCATGGTAGTTGAGCCAATATTTCAAAGTCCGCGGCCCATGGTTGAAGATCATATTCACCATTTCTTCCTCGCCCTCCACCATTGCCACCCCAACTTTCTTCTTCTGCAGGTAGGGATGGGAAGTTTGATGGAGACTCACCTACAGGTGGAGGAACAAGCCATGTATTTGCTCGAAATCCATAGGGAAGATTACCAAACTGGAAAGGGAAAGTCAATGAGATATCAGATATTTTTCATTAAAAATAATCTCATTTGTGACAATCAACATCAGGCAATCGTCAAAAATTACCTTATTATGTTCTACAAAAGCCTTCCTAAGGGAATCATATGCCTGCATACCACACCGTATATATTATTACAACATGGAAAAATGAGGCATTTAATTTCAAACCAAAACTGGTAAAATGGGATATAATTCCTTAGCAACTTGAAGTACCCACTTTGGCAAAAGCTCGGCTCAGATTTTGCAAAAGATCCACCAGGGAGTGACTCTGAGAAAATTGCTTTCCAACAGTATAAAACCCCTTCGCTGATGAAACCACATGTGTTAGCTTCCCATTGCAGATTTTAATCTGCAAGCAATTAGCCAAATTGCAGCTTCAGTAAAACTCAGTTGCTAGAAGAACAAATCCATAAAAGGCTGGCTGCCACTTTTCTAATCGTACTTCACCATTAATTTGATTACTTCGTAAAAGCAAAGATACAATGTGGATGTGAATTACAAGAAAATTTATGTACCTGAAGTTCAAAATAGTCACCTTGGCGCCTCTGCTCTCCGTCCTTACTGTTACATCTCCTCAAATCTGCATATAAAAAATTTACAAAGTTAATAAACAGAACCCTCTACAGTTCAAATAGAGGAGAAAACACAAAGTCTATTACTTGTGTAAAACAGTTTTCTATTTTTTCATATTTCAAGAAATTTTCAACTTTTGTCCATAGAAAACAAGATTAGACATGAAAAAACTTGTTCATATGAATAATAAAAAATTAATTTTCATTTAAAAAAATATTCATATCTTCTATAATCAAAAATAAATTGTTAAAAATACAATCAGAAACATAATGTTATTCACCTACTTATAACAATATGATTAATTTTTTTAATATTTTACTTAATTATAAAAATATACTATAATTTTAATTATAGAAAAATCGTTGTTTATGGTTTAGAATTCAATTAAAAATAGAACTTTATTCATAAAAAAATTAAAAATGATTTCGACATCTTAATCAAATTCTAAAAAAGTTCAAAATTAAGCTGTATAATTATTCATTAAATAAAATGAGACATGTGAATTCAGACTTATATTTTTAATTTTCTTCGAAAATTTAGAAAAAAAAATACTTCAGTTTCAAAATATTTCGGTAGGAAATCCTCAGCCTCGCTTATCATATTCTCCTTTCTTTCGTTTTACTAAATTTTCCAGTGAGCCAAACAGAAAAGCATCCAAAAATACTTACTAAGGATGGGAGGAGTGAGGTGAGAGAAAGAGAAGAATTCATAAAAATCCGAGAGCTTCGGCGTCGGGTGAATCGCCGCCATGTCCATACTGTCCGATAATGCAGCAGAAACAGACACAGTCCCTGAAGGCGATGTTGATGCGTGGAGCCCATTTCCAATAGAACTGTTGTTAGCTTTTTTGGATTTAGATTCTGATGTCGGCGTTGACGTTGATGGTCGCTTGGGCTTGGCGAACCTGGAGGTGCAGGCGACGATGTCGAGAAGCCTGCGGACATGAGCTACGGCCTGAGATTCCTCCGAGTAGTCCTCTGTTAAAAAGTCAGTGGCAGAGATGTAAATAACTAACAAATGTTGTCTGACAAAACGACCTTTTTCCCTTTTTGTTTACCTAAAAATATGGAATAAATTACATCGTTTTTATTGGATATTAAATTTAGTTTATCAATTAAAAAAAATTGAATTTTTTAATCAAATAATATTTTAAAATTCCACATCACATATACATATAAATTATTCATACTAAAATAAATATCAAGCAAAATTATAAAAAAATAAAGTATATATTTTTATATAAAATTATCTTAAAATAATGTAAAAATATTTTTTTTATAAATATTGACAAATATAATAATGTCATGCAAGTGGAGAGGCATCAAAAACAAGCACAAAACTAAAACGACAAAAAGCTTTTTTCACTAAAATATTAAAAAAACCAGAAAAGCATCATTGATTTTGGGTGAAATTTTGTCGCCACCTTTTGCATCCTCACGTGGAACGCATTCATCCCTATAATCAGATTTACTTTCTTCCTCATGAATTTCTCACCCCTTCTCATTTATTAGATTTTTATTTATTTAGTTAGTCATTTAATTTTCTATAAAACATAATTAATAGTCATGGACATACCATTTTAAGGTGACAACTTAAAAAATATATATAATATTTAGTCATTTTACCTACCTTCAACCATTCTGAGCAAACAGGGCTTTAGAGTAACAATCTCTACTCTGTCACTCAATCTCTGTCCTTTAACCTGATATATAATAATAATAATAATAATAATAACAGTAAAACAATGTCAGGATTATTATAATTAAGATTAAACATAAATGTCAGAAAAATTATGGAGACTGCTCGCTCAGTGCTCACCTCATGAGATAATGAATAGTTTGTGAGGTGACATGTCTCTACGTTCACATCCAACAGCTTCTTCACATCAAGTATCCTATCAGTGGATATACCCTACAAAACTCAAACCCATTATGTATCCTTCAAATTTGGAGGCTTTGAAAAGAAAGAGGAAGTTAATGGGTAATTTAATTAAGTTTCAAGCTCTCACCTTTAGGATAACCTGAGTGTCATATGGAGTGATGACTGTGATGTCAAGAAGGCTAGGCACTACCACTGCAAAAAACGTAGAATCATTGAGAATAATCAAGATTATTTTTGTAAGAAATGAAAGGCTTAAAAATGATTACCTTTTTCTTCTTTCTTTTTCTTATCTGCCTTAGCTTTATTTGACTTGCTTCTCCCAGATCGTGGGGCCATTTCTTATTCTTTTTTTCTTCTAGGAAAAGATCAGAAACGAAGAAGAGGCAACAGATGAATATGATATGGATCGAGCAATTAGTTTCACACACCAATTTGAGAACCCATTAGTGATGATAGGAAGAATTTTGTTAAGATGAGAGGAAAGAAATATAGGGAGAGAGAATGAGAGGAAGAGAAAAGAGAGAGAGAAGGGAAATCTAGAGAAAAGAAAGAAAAGATAGGATAAGGGTTTTGGTTGGGTTTAGCCTCTTTTTTAGATTTGTAAGCAATCCTGGCCTCTCCTTCTTGCTAAAACCTTGATTGCCCTGCCCCTTTCTCTCTCTCTCTCTCTGTAGATTGATAGCCTGTTAGCGATTTATATTGTATAACAAAAGATGCCAAGAGGAAACCTGTGCAGCACTCCATCGACAACGACAAAAACTGGTAGGACCCCTGAGGTGACCGTTGAAAGAGCGACACGTGGATACTGGTAGTGGGTTGCAAGTGGTAAGCTCCATAGCCGATCAGTTTCTTGTTTTATCACATGTTGTTGGCCTTGGTTTTGGCTACCAAGTTTAGGGTTTTGTGGTGGGTGGTTGATCAATGATGATCAACTGATTCCTCAGAATGCTAATTTGGCTGTATAAGAAATAAATTAAATGAATGTGCTGCCACGTTTACATATATATATATATTCATTTATTTTTCCTTTTTTTAAATATTTACTATTTATTATATTTACTCCATTATAATATATTCAACGATAATTAAAAGATTTCCTTTTAATTATTGAATTAAGTTCGATTACCTGAAAGATTTTTATCGTAATTAATTAAAAATATTATTTATTTTTAATGTTATTTTAAATAAACATAAAGAAAGAAAGTGGATATAGAGAAATAGAAGTTTGCTACTTTTTTTTAATAAAATAAGATCGGCAGCCTTAGACCAGTAAAATAAAAAAATGATTAGTAATATATGCAGATATGAAAGAATGATACGTCTCAGGACTATTGACTAGAAAATCAATTTAATTTATCGAGATTTTATGAGATAATGAAAATAATAGAGATAATTATTGATAAATTATAAAAAATATATATTTATTGAAATAAAATTTTTTTATTTTTTTTTATTTTTTAATAATAAAATAAAATTTAATTAAAAATTAAATTATTATAACATTTTTAAATTAATACGCTAATAGTTAGATGTAGTAATTATATGCATGCAAACCACAAATTCAAAACTTGGTAGTTGAGAAGTAATGCAACTATTAAAATATTTATTTTAAAAACAAAATTACATATATTATTATTATATTTAAATAATAATTTGTATTTAAATTATATAATACTATAAATAAATTAAATTATTCATAAATTATTCTAAATTCAATTATATAAATACTTAATTTGTTTCAATTTATTTTTTAATTAAATTTAATTTTTAAATTCGTACAATAAATAAATTTAATTTAATATTAATTATTTAATTAATTAAAATTAAAATTTTTATTTATTTATAAATTCCATTTGTTTAGCTAAGAGTGTGTGTGTATATATATATATATATATTGAGTATGTGGGTAGTGAAGTTGATTAGTTCGAATTATGTTGAGGTCATGAGCCGGTCCGATTAGTCACGTGAACAAAGGCTGGCGATACGCATTAAAACAGCGGTGTTGTGTAGCGGGCAGGTTTGAACTGAATTCATTTATTTTATTCATTGGCTTTTAATATATTGTTTCACAAAACGTCAATATTAATTAATACATATGGTTTGGAATTTTTTTACCTTCTTTTTTTATTTTATTTTAAAATGCTCTGTTGATTTTAAAATAAATTAAATAATATAAACACTAAATTAAAAATATTAAATTATTTATTTAATTAAAAAAAGGTAAAAATTAAGGAGAAGCAGGGCACGTGAGCAACGAGTCGTATGAATCACAGGAAAACGAGAAGTGTGTGCTCATACGCCTTTTCACATAAAAATCCTCTGTTTATAGTAAATAAATAATTAATTAAACAAATAAAATAACCATTTTTTTTACTTATTTCCAGATAAGAATAATAATAATAATAAATTAATTAGCTGTGCGTGCCGTATGTTAATGAAATAATAAATTATAAAATAATGGGTAAATATCACAGAATATACCTGAACTTTGAGTGTTGTAACAGTAAGATCCTTAAACTTCAAAATGTAACATAAAAATACCTGAACTTTGAATTTTGTAACATTAAAATCCTCATTACCTGCAGTAGCCGGTTTCCCAGTAACAAGCTGACGTGGCTTGTCCACGTGGGAGCTGAGTCATCTATTGATGCCCCATGTGTTCTCTCTCCTCTCTCTCTTTTCCCTCTCCTCTCTCCCTCTTTTCTCCCTCCCACGAAAATCCTCCAGCGTTATTACCGCCCGAGCCACTCCCACTGTGCCCATTTGCTCCGTTGATGTTATCGCGACCGCCAACAACCCCTTTTCTTTCATGAAAAGTAAGAAAATGTGCTTGTGTTTGCACCTGCATGAACAAGTCACAGATGGCAGAGGACTCCAAATCCTGCAGGAAACATAATAATGTTTCCAGGAAAACACTAACTCATAATCCAATCCGAGCAGTAGAAAAAAAAAAGGGAAAAGAAAAGAAAAAACCATCCATGGTTGAGAAAAAAAATTCATCTTGTCAAGTTTCTACCAACTCCATTATACTTTGAACAGGGGACAATATTTATAGCTATCCCAATTGCAATGGAAAAAAAAGGACAGGTGCATAACCTAACTACAACATGACTGTTAATCTACCAGAATTAAAGTACCAGGAATTGATGATGGAGCAAGTTCCCAATAGCCTCTCAGGGGAATGTCTTTCATTCCCATAACCTGGGAAGCTAAACACTGATGAGAAAACTTGCCAAACTTAGCCCGTGGTATGTCAATTATACCACTTTTTAATCTTCTTGGAGCCATGTAAAATGGCTTAGATCCATTAACGGGCATCAAAACTACAACTTTCACACCGCTTTCATCATCTGCTACCACTTCAACAATGTCACATCCTACTGCATCCTTGTCTGAGAAAATCAATTCAGCACTCCAGATCTTATACATTGCCCAAA
>CAOGCB010760689.1:0-10518 GCA_948266635.1 Cnidoscolus chayamansa
ACCCTCATCGGCTGTAAGGTTCACGCCATCCAAGGTAAACTCTAGTGATTCCAAAAAGTCGTCATCACTGTTATATCCGGAAGAAGTCATTTTTAGAAAAGGAAAGTTGAGAGAAAATCTCTTAGGATGAAAGTGAGAAAAATGAGAAAAGTGAAAGAAATGAAAGAAGTTAAGCCTATTTATAGAAAAATGGCTAAAACATGGGTCCAAACCCTCAAACTCAAAATTCGCGATTCAGACAACCACTGACTCCCATAAATCATTTTTATGGTTGCTAGTGGGGGGCAACTGTGAATACTCGAATTTTGAGGCTCAAAAAGCCTATTTTCCCGAGCTGCGAATAGTCTGACCAGACCGGAGGTCTTTCAAAAAATGTCCCGGAAGTATACCAAAGTGGTACTAGAAATGCCCAGAAAATCATAAGGGACCCGAAGGTGTCCTCGAAATAATTTTTGGAGGACCGGAACTCCCGAAAAAGCCTCCGGAACGAAAATCAGCAGATCCAGTGCGGGCTTACCACCCTAGGACGGTAACCTACCGCCCTAAGGCGGTTACCTACCGCCCTATGGCGGTACGCTACCGCCCTCAGCGGTGACTGCCCTAGGTGGTAAGTTACCACCCTGGGCGGTTACCGCCCTAAGGCGGCAAGTTACCACCCTGGACGGTAACCTACCGCGCGGGGCGGTAACCTATCGCCCTACGGCGGTTACCGCCCTAAGGCACGTTTCCCTATAAAAAGTAGCCTTCAGCTCCATTCTCAGGGCCCCCGCTTTGAATTTTCAACGATCACTCTCCCTCCTCGCTCCTTGCGATTCTTTACTGCTTTCCCTAGTGCATAAACTGTTGCATTTTTATTTGATTTGTGGTCACCTAATTGCTAAAAATTAATTAATTCAACAAAACTGAAGCTCAGCAGTGGACGACTCCTAAACCAGGTACACTACTCTTTGACTCTATCTTTTTAATTAAAGTATCTCATACATGCATAAATTCTCTTCTACTCCACACTCTCTAAGCATAATCATTTTGCATTCATATTTTGCTTGGATTATACAGATCTAAGTCGAAACGCCAGATTAAACAATAGTCGAGGTGTTAGTCCTAGATCTAAGTATATGGGTCCCAAAATGCCTAATTAATCAATAATTTTAGCATATCCCCCATATTTTAATTAAAGTGGCTGAGGATGATCCAGTTAATCCATAATTGCGAATCATGAAGCCCACATTATTGTGATAGCAAAATCGCTTACATTTTATTTATCGTTTCATTCAGATTCGTGGATCTAAATGCTCAATTAATAAGTAATTGTGACGTTTTTCCATAAATCAAAATAAAGTGGCTAAAATGGTCCAACCAATCCATAGTTGTGATCCTAAAGCCTAAAGTTGCATCATATTGGCAAATTGCCTAAATTTTAATTTATCATTTTGATCGATGATATCTGATTTGGTCCAAAAGGCTTCAAGAGATCAGATCTGGCCCAAATGGCCCATGAGATCAGATCTGGCCGTAAGGAATGGCCCAATAAGATTAGATCTGGCCCAAAGAGCCCCGAAAATCCATATTTGACTTAAAAGCCTAGAATTTAATAAAATTAAGCCTAAAAGGCCTAAAAAATGGTCCAATGAGATCAGATCTGGCCCAAAATGGCCAATGAGATCAGATCAGGCCCATAAGGTCCAAAGCTCCTTAAAAAATGGTCCAATGACATCAGATCTGGCCCAAAATGGCCCATGAGATCAGATCAGGCCCATAAGGTCCAAAGCTCCTTAAAAAATGGTCCAATGACATCATATCTGGCCCCAAATGGCCCATGAGATCAGATCAGGCCCATAAGGTCCAAAGCTCACCCATTTGGCTTAAAAAGCCCAAATTTACAGATTTTGGCCCAAAAGGCTATTATCATTTTTGCCTAAATGGCCCACAACTTATAATTTGGCAAATAAAAAGCCCAAATTCTTAGAATTGGCCCATAAGGCCCAATATTAGCATTTTTGCCTAAAAGGCCCAAAACTCGTAATTTGGTAACAAAAACCCAAATAAAAAAACCCATTTTGGTAATAAAGAGCCCAAAACCCAGATTTGGCCCATATAGGCCCAAACAAACAAAAAACCCATTTTGGCAACAAAAAAAGCCCAAAACCCAATTTGGCCCATAAGGCCATAAAATCCAAGCCCTTTTAAAAAGGCAAACCCGAACTACGTTGACTTTGATCCCCTATTCAATAAAAGGGTACGTAGGCATATTTGGGAATAAGCCCCAAATAACAAGTCATCATCACCACATTTAGCATCATTCATTACATTTCATAATCATTTACAGCATTCTATCCTGCATTTCAGCTACATTTAAAAATAGTTAGTTCAATTGCATGACATGGTCTCGGGATCCACCTCCGGTTCTAAGACTTGCTTTAATCCATTTGGGCTAATTAATCTGATTAAATTAGGTTAATTTAATAAAATAGGAGTCTCAGGGTTTTTTCTAGTTTTACCCTAAAAATAATTAAACCATGTGGCGACTCAAACACATTCACGTGTATTCATCCCAATTTACGTTTGCATTGCATCCTAAGCATGCTGCATCTGGGGAAGGGTTCACAAATAGCATCTTCAAAAATCAGGAGGTTGAGACATAGAAACATTATCCTCAATGTATTCATTTGAGAGTGTATTATTCGCCTCCATTAGGTATAATAGAAAATTCTATGACAGGCATATGAATATCTCATTCTAATTGCTTCTGTTCTATCTGCGGAGGTTTTATCAGAATCAATTCCTTCTTCTTAGTTGTAACTTTGTGCAACTAGTTTGGATTTGTATCTAGTTTCATTACTGAGTTCATTCATTTTGTTTCAGAATATCCATTTTGTGCCTATGACATAATAGTTTCTGGTTTTGGAAATTAATTTTCAGACTTTGATTCTCTCAATTTGGTTTAGTTACTCTTACCTAGTAAGGATTTAGAATTCATTATATTTAGCTTCTTCAAAAGATTTTGGTTCTAATAGTGAAACAAATGTAACATTTCCACCAAACTTTTGAGTTGAATTCTAGTCTTAGCTCTTTGTGATGGTTTTCCCAGGATGTCTTGTTTTGGTTGATCATCAGAGTTTACATTTTCTCTTACCACAACATCTTGACTTTTAGTCTTAGAATTATTTTCTCTATCCCTATCGAGAATTAGATTTCTTAAAGATCTTTCCTATTTCATTTTCAGCTAGATTACTTCTTCCTAGTGTAGGATTTCCTTTGTCAAAGATAATACTTACTGTCTCCTCAGCAGTTAGTCTTTTTCTGTTAAATACTCTATAGGTCCTACTGTTTATGGACATATCTAGAAGTTTTCCTCCTGCTATTTTGACAGTAAATTTCTTCAGCTTGTTTTAACTGTTTAGAATATAGCATTTACAGCCAATAACTTGAAAGTAAGATATATTCTGTTTCTTCTCTTTTCATGGTCACTTCTTAGTGAGGTAATTTTAAGATTTTTCTCACTTTGCACTTTTCTGCAAAATTTCTCAAGTATTTCAAATATCTCATTCATGTGCCTTGAGGAAGAATACTCAAGTATATCTAATGCAGTTATCCATAATTTCTCATTCATAAGTCTTGCCTTCTAGACTCCTTAAAGTGATAGGATTATAACATTTCTAGTATTCTAGAGGATGAGTCTGTGTTTTTAAGTTTGAAGCTAGTCTTGGTTTGTTTTCCTAGGGAGCAAGCTTTGCAAGGGTGATCCTTTCAAGTTTAGACAATTCTCTAACAAGATCTTCTTTTAACAATTTTGAAGTAGGTGTATGCTGTCATGTTCAAGTTTCCTATACCATATACAACTTTATTCATTTATAGTAACTGAATGCCTTTCAATGTGATGAAAACAATCTAGACTTGTCATATATTCATTTTCATGTCTAAGTGCTACAAACAATGTTTGTTCTTGTGAAGTCATAATTTCATAGTAAGTGATGAAGAATGTTACCTTAAAACCTGTGCCACACAGTTGACTTATACAGTGAATATTGAATTTCTGTTTTACGACCATGACAACATTTTCAATGCAAGGTTGGTGACCAAGTGTACCAATTCCAGTTATTTGTGCTTCTTCCTTAGTCACCAATTATTAAGGCATCATCTGCTGGAGTACTCCTTATTTCTAAAACATATCTGCTAAACAAGTTTTCAGATTTTTGCTACCCATGTTTCTTTGGGTCCTTGAGAGTTAATATTGTTATTTCCGGATTCTTTTGGTATGGAAATCACTTTTGTTCTGAAGAGTCCTTTTCTGATGAAGCATGAATGACTCAAATGACCAGTTCTATTACAATAAGAACATGTGACAATAGGCATGTAGGATGAGGTAACTTTAACAAAGAAATTCTTGTACTTGTTCTATTTGGACATACCTCTGAATCCTATACCTGATCTCACATTTGTCATTCTTTGTGATCCTAACAACACATCTATATTGTGTTTTCCTATAGTAAACCTAGACAGATCATTTGTTAAAGTTCTTACTTGCTTTTCAAGGCTTTGATTCTTTGTGAGAAGCAGTTTACATTCCTTGCTAGATTTCTCTAGTTCCTCTTCTTGTTCTCTTAATAATCCTAGTTGAGTTTTGAGAGACTTGTTTTCTTTTTGAATTTATGTAAGAATATCTAGTTCTAATTTTAATGTCTCATTTTCTAGTTTTAGATGACTATACTTTTTCTTATAGTTTTTGTACTCATTGTAGACTCTAACAAAAGCAATTTCTAATTCCTCTACATTAATATAGTCAGAATCATTTAACTCATGATCAGTTTTGGATGACACTTCAGAAGGTTCTTCCAGTGCCATTTTGCAAGTTTCTGCACCTTCATCTTCATTTTCTGATGAACTAGTATCTGAAGCAGTCCATACTGCATCCATAGCCCTTTTTCCTTTTTCTTCCTTATTTCTTTTCTTTGTCAGCCTTAGACAATTTGGCCTTATATGACCAGGCCTATTGCACCCATAGCAAACAACTTTTTTTTTGTTTCCTTCTGAATTGGAGATATTGCATCTTCCTTAGAAGTGTATTTCTTTATGAACTTCTTATTTTTATTTCCTCCTTTTCTGAAGGCTTTCCTGAATCTTCTGGCCAACATGGCCATTTCTTCATCTTCACTTAAACAACTTGATGAGTCTAATTGAGCAATTTTACTTTTATCAGTTATTGCCTCATCTGATTTCAATGCCAGACTCTTCTTAGCTTTTTCTTTTTCAGGAATGTCCTTTTTGAACATCATTTCGTGAGCAATGAGTGACCCAATGAGTTCATCGCAAGTGAATCTTAAGAAGTCCTTGGTGTCAAAAATCACAGTAGTTTTAGCTTCCTAGGACTTAGGCAGTGATCTCAGAATTTTCTTCATAAGCTCTTCTTCATCAAATCTTTTCCCTAGAGCTTTTAGAATGTTTACCAAATCTGTAAATCTTATGCTCATGTCTACAATTGATTCTCCAGGCTTCATTTCAAATAGCTCATAGTCTCTCAGTAGCATACTAGCTTTTGATTCCTTGACTTGATTTGTTTCTTCATGTGTGACTTCCAGCTTGTTTCATATTTCTTTAGCTGTTTCACATCCAGTAACTCTGTTATATTCATTTAAATCTAATGCACAATGTAAAATATTTATAGCTTTGGCATTTGTTGAAATTCTTCTCCAATCATTATCATCGTATTCTGCTTCAGTTTTTGGAACAAGATTTTTATCTTTATCTATTTTCATAGGAATAAATGGTCCATTCTATATGATTCTCCAAGCTTTTATATCTACAGATTGAATAAAGTTTTTCATTCTAGTTTTGCAGAAGGAATAGTTTGAACCATTAAACAAATGTGGTCTAGTGATATAATGTCCTTCTACTAGAGGAGTAGATACTCCAGCCTGGTTTGATGTACTAGCCATTTCTGGGATCTTCCTAAGGTTGTTAGACCTTGAGCAATAGGATTAGTCTATGATACCAATTTGTTGTCTCAAGGTTGAGTGACCAAGAGGGGGTGAATTGGTCACTTTTTGACTTTTGTTGAAATTTTTAGTTTTTACTCTAAACTTAGGTCTAAGTTATGGCTAAGTACTTTTCAATAAGAGTTCTATTCTTATTTAAGCTCGCTGATTTAATCAATTATGATAGCTGAAGGTAAAATTAGCTTAGCTAATTTCTGGTTGTAAAGGATTTACTGTTCATATAGAACTATTGGCATCAGAAAGTAAATCTAGCTTAGCTAATTTTTAGTCTATTTAAAAAGGACTATTCACGATACAATATATGGTAAATTTAGCTAAGTCTTCAGATTTACTAATTCTAGTTCACCAATTTTTAGATTTTAATGACACTCTTTTCAAGTTTCGAAAACACTCAAGTAATTAGTGAAAGTAAACTGAATAATCAATATATTGATAAAATGTGAAGGAAAGCACATTCAGTTTTCAATGAATTTTAATTAAGAATCATATAGAAACTTGACAAACAATAAATCAAATAAGAGTAGAGTTGAGAGAATTCAAACACAGATTTTATAGTAGTTCGGCAAAAACCAGCCTACATCCATTTTTCTCAAGCTTCTACTTGAGAGTTCCACTATATATCTCTTTTCCCAGGTAGAGATGAAACCCTTTACAAATCTACCAAGCTTTACAGGTACTTAAGCGACCTTTTCCTAGCTTTACAGGTGCTGGAAAACCTCTTACAAGTGATGCACTATCACTTGGATACAATAAATGTTTTTACATAAATTTAGTAATAAAAAATCTCTCTTTCACAGTTACAACAAAATGCTATTTAAGAAGAGAGAAGATATGCCAATGAAGCTCTTGAACAAATGCGAAAAATCAATGAAAAATTTGCTTGGTAGGTTTGCTCAATAATATCGTGCATTTATTAGCCAAAACATAGTGTAAATGCAAGTATTTATAGAGGAAAATTTGCTTTTGAAGTTCCTGCACAAGAAGACACCACAACGGCTAGTTTTTTAGCCATTAGAGTTTGCCAGACGGCTGCACAGTTTGTGCACTTCGTACTGTGTTAGATTTTCAATTAGGCTTGGCTTAAAATTAGCTTAGCTAAAAATGCTGACTCTAAAAGTAGCTTAACTAATTTCAAAATTAACTTAGATAATTTTAAAAGTAGCTTAGCTAAAAATGTTTTGACCGAAAGTAGTTTAGCTAATTTTAAGAACAGTCGGCTAATTTCAAGACTGGTTGGCTAATTTCATTTTCTCAAAAGACTTCTTCTAAAATTAGTTAGCTAATTTTAGCATTTGAGCTAAAATTAGGGATCTAATTTTAGCTTGTCTCTACTCGGTTTTTCTTTCTCTTAAAAATCATTTGAGCATAAAATATTTTAATGCATGAGAATCATTTGCATAAGTTCTCAATTCTCTTACATGTTTTTTGGCCTATGTCTCATTTCTTCATATATCTTCATGACGAGCTTCCTTTCCATGCTCTTTTCAAACCTTCGTTCTTTTGGTCTTTTTCCCTTCCTTTGGTATGAAATTCTTGAACCATTTGTTAGCATAATTCACTAAGTTTTATTATCATCAAAATAGGTTTTCTCCTTATGGGGTCAACAACAATTAAGGTCCAATCACAAGGCCTAGGACATAACTACCAACACACATCTCTATGAATTTTTTTGCGGGACTATCGATTAGTTTTAACAAGGGTGACTCCATATGGGTGATTGTAAACAGACGCATGAAGTCGGTGCACTTCCTACTCCGTAGATAGATTGGCACAAATATACATGGAGGAGATCATCAAATTGCACAGTACATCGATATTTATAGTTTCTGACAGAGGACTTCATGGTTCTAAAGGAGTCTACAAAATGTTATGGGAACAAGGCTAGATTTTAACATAGCCTTCCATCCACAAATAAATGGACAATTTAAGAGGACCATTAAGATAATCGAGGATATGCTTCAGATTTGTGTGCTAGATTTTGGAGGTTGCTGGAAGTAGCATCTACTGTTGGTGGAGTTTTCTTATTACAACAGCTACCATTCGAGCATCGAAATGGCTCTGTATGAGGCTTTGTATGGAAGGAAATGCATATATCCTATATATTGGGAAGAGATTGAAGAATGTACATTGGCTGGACCCGAAATTGTGGTGGTAACCAATAGGGTGATTCCCATAATTAGGGAAAGACTGAGGACCGTAGTCTGCAGGAAGAAGAGCTATGTTGATGTCAGCAGAAAACAGGCAGTGTTTTAGGAGGGGGACATGGTATTACTAAAGGTGTCTTCTATTGAGGGGGAGGTTTGCTTTGGAAAGAAGGGTAAGATGACTCCTAAGTACATCGAACCCTATGAGATAGTACAAAAATTGAGTGAGGTCACCTACAGACTTGATTAACCTTCTTCTATGGAGAGAATTCATCCCGTTTTTCATGTATCTATGCTGAGAAAGTATGTGTCAGATCCAAGCAAGATTCTTAGAGAATCAGTGTTTGAGATTGTAGAGAAACTTACATATGTAGAGCAACCTCTGAGGATTCTTGACACACAAATCAAGAAACTATGGAATAAGAAGATACCTATGATTAAAATACTGTGAAACCACCATAATGTAGAATAATAAACCTGGGAAACCATTAACCAACTTCTTTACTTCATTTGGTAATTTATAAACTTGTTAACACTATTTCATGAAACCTTACTTAAACAACATGCATGTCAAGAATTCATGCCAAAAACACCATCTTAACTAACTTGAATTAAAGATTTATTCTTATTGGACTTGGATGAAGCCATCTACTTCAACTTTACCGAGTTTCCTTTCTAACTTTACTTTGCTTCAACAATTTTCTTTTACTCTTTTTTAACTTCAACTTGATTTACTTTAACTTTTGCTCTTTTTATGTGAGATTATCAACTTTAAGTTTTCGAAGGACATAAAACTGATTGAAAGAAAAATAGAACGTGACTGAGATGCCCACTATTTATAGTGGAGTTTGGTCAGTCAGTTTCGGTGGTTGAATTATAAGTTTGGTAATTGAACCTAGCCTTGGAAGTAACCCTAGCCAAACTTCTCCTTTAGTCCTTCAATTCTTTAAGGCTTTTTCATTTACGTCCTTAAAATTTTTATTTTTTACATTTGAACCCTTAAATTCATTTAAATTAACATTTTAAACTTTAATCACTATTTTGATCCGATTTTTTCATATTTCATTAATATTCCGATCAAAAACTCGAATTCTAATATCTTCAAGTTTTGAATCATTACATATACAATGCAATACGAGATAGAATATAAAATGCTAATGACATTGAAAACCATATAATTTTTAAATTACCAATATCAGATTGCAAAATGTAAATCATATATATTAAATTGATATTTAAAATAAATCTTAATTATATTTATAATTATATTAAATAAAATTTAAACGGATAAATATTTATAAAAATAATATATTGATAATTATTTATGAAAAATAGAAAAATTTATTAAAGTTTAAAATGTAAAATTAATTTAAATAATATAAAATATAAGATAAGATAAGATTGATGAAAGTTTTAGAGATTATTAATATAAATATTTTTATTTATTTTATTTTATTTTAATGATAATTATTTATTATAAATTTAAATTTTATTTTAAATAATTTAAAATTAAAAAATATATAATAGAAAGGATGGAGTATTATCGGAAATTCCTATGTTCCTCATTTTTCACATTTATATATAAGTTCTAGAAAGATTTATTTGCCTTTCAACTAAAAAAATAAGTTATTTTGTTTTTTAAAATGCTTGAAAAACTTATTTAAACTTTGAAAGTTTAAAGAAAGACAAATTTTATTGCTGTAAATATATTTTTTTTAATCTAAAATTTATTTCAAAAAATTTTGTAAATATATTAATTTATTTTATATTTTATTGTCTTGTTTAATCAGAATTAATTTTATTATCTTTATTTAATTACCTAATTTATATTTCGCTAATAAATTATTAGAGTTGGCAATTTTTGACACGATCCGTTTACACGACACGACACGACACGTAGTTAAACGGGTTTGGATTTACATTAAATGGGTTTGGATCATAAACGGGTCAACCCGTTTATGACACGATAAAAATATAGGTCTAAACGGGTTGACCTGCTTAACCCGATTAGACACGCAATAACACGTTTATTTAAATAGATTAATAATTAACTTATCTTATATTAATTTATTTAAATATGTTATAAATATTATGATATATTTATTTAAATTAAATTTGTTAAATAATTAATTTTATTTAAAATAGTAATATTTTAATTTTAAATATCCATTTGTAAAATATAAAATCATCTCGTCTATTCTTTTCATATAAATATATGTAAATTTACTTGATTTATAAATATTTAGATTTAAATAATAGTTATATAGATATTAATAGTATAGTTAAATAATATTATTTAATTTTAATTCATTTTAACATATTAAATATATTGTATTATGAAACTAAAATGACTATTTATTTAAATTAATTAAATATTTAGT
>CAOGCB010760999.1:0-11430 GCA_948266635.1 Cnidoscolus chayamansa
GAAGGCATACGCATGTTCAAGCCTAAAACCCTAAAGGATGCCATCAGCTTAGCTCGGATGAAGGATGAACAGTTAATGCGACAAAGGGAGGCAATTCAACCATCATATCAGTCAAGCAGCTCGTCCCCAATAAATAGTAAACCAACTACGCCGGTAAATCGACTACCATGGGAAGAGGTGCAGAAATGGCGAACCCAAGGGTTGTGCTTTAATTGTGATGAGAAATTCGTTCCTGGGCATAAGTGTTCCAAACCACAACTCCTTCTTGATGGCGGCATTGGCTTTGAGGAAAATGATGATGATGAACCTTGAGGACAAGGTTTCTGCTGAAGGGGTAGGTAATGATAGGCTAATAATTAAACCTATCATTAATTGGAATAATTAGTTATTTTTACTGTTATTTTTCAAATAATTATGAATTATGGTTGCTGAAAATATGCTGCAGCATATCTCGGCCAAAAATTGATTCAAAGGGATATTTTTGTTATGGCCTTAAAAGTAGGATTTAGTGGTGCCATTATGGCCTTGAAAGTAGGTTTTATTAGTTCCTTTTGTTCCTATATATTGATGTACTACAGTATTTTGAAGGGAGAATAAAAAAAAATACTACTTTGTGGTTTGTTCTTGCCAAAAAAGAACTTGCTTATTCTAAGGCTTTGACTGGCACCTATCACAAGTAAAGGGAAGAAAATCAAGTGGTTCCTTGGTCTTCTACAGCGCCTCCACCAGCTTCAAGTTATTCTAACAGTGATCAAGACTGATCCAGTAAGATTTGTAATAGCGACGTAGGTACTTCTCAATCAAGAATTGCATTTTCTATGAAGCGAATGAGAGAAACTGCAGAGCATGCTTCTCAGGTAAACACTTTTTCGTCAAATCTTGACATTTCATCATTTCCTCTGTTACTTATCTTGATCCAAGAATCTGTGATTTGAAGCAGAATCGTCGGCTGCCTGCTGACATCCCAAGATGATCCAAATGCTCGTATGTCAAATGAATTAACCAAGGACCAGGAAAGAACCATGACAGAGTCTCACAAGGGATTACAGAAACCTAAAGTTCCTGAAGACACCATGAAGTTTGGCATCTGCAAACTGAACAAAGCATCTAGAAAATGCCAGTGATCTATAGGTTTCTCTAATCTGAGATTGATCTGTACCAGTATACCATTTTCTCTTTAAAGATGAACCCACTTAGAGAAAACACAACACTGTACTGTATTAATCATAGGAACTTATTTGCTTTCTTTCAATGCATAGCTCTTCTGGGTATTATCATTAACATCGAAAAACAAAAGAAAAATATAAATGTAATATATTTAATGTCATAAGTTGCATAGTTTGTCAAAGAACTCAAAATCTGGTAATATTTTATTCAAGAAAGAGAAGTGAATAAAAATTCCAGGTGTTGGTCAGTATCAAAACAAATGAAGTGTGCATCTAGGAAGGGAAAACGTGATTAATAATTAAGAAAAGAAAAAAAATAATGAATGGAATGGAAAAAAAAAAAGAATAATTGAGAATGTAAAATTAGTTGTCTTCATTAAGAATTTTGAAATGAGAGATGAGATAGGTTGTATCTCCTCATTTTTCACTGTGATACATTGGGCACAACCTATCTCAAGAAGGGAAAATTCCACAAAATACATATACTTTTTTAAATGAAGAGATTTTTGAATGATTGTACTTAAAGATCCATCTCTCTTTTAAAGAGAGAAGGCAATGGTAGGAGAAGATTTTAGTTGAATTTTTCTTTTGCACATTGATGTTTTATACCCAGAAATCCTCCAAAGAGTGAAAGACACTAAATATTAAGTTTGAATAATGTAGAATCACTAAGTGAAGCAAGAGAAAGCAAAATGGTTGGTGTTTGAGCAAGCTTCAAACAAATTGAAGCAAGCACACCGACAAGAGAAACTTGAGGAAATCGAGCTCTCCTTCATCGATCACCTTCAAAATAGATTAGTTAGCCTCCTTCTAACTTGTATGGGGATAGATAGGTGAAAAATGGGACATGCATGAAGGATTAGACAATGTAATGTTACACGTTTGGGGTTAGAGCCCAATCATTGATGGAAATGGATTAATGCGTGTTCATAGTTGTTTAAATGGAATGAAATAAATGTAAAAGCATTAGAGGATAGTAAATATTTAATTGCATGTCAAGTTTAATGAAGCTTTCGGTGTAAGTGATGAAGTTGCTGAAAAATGTCGGAATGAGAAATGATGAACTATAATATGTATGAAAGGATGAGGATTAAAATGCAGTGTATGTGTTTAGATGATGCTATTAAGGTTTAATGAAGCTAAATGAGGTGTTTCCAACTGAATAGATGCATGAAAATGGATCTGGATTGATTGGAAAGGCTAAAAAGTAGATTTTGACCTTTTTGGACAAAATCAAGTTTTTGGTCATCAACACGATAATTTGGTCACCATGAAACTAACTTCAAGACCGAGTCATATAAATTATTGAAGGGTAAAATCAATGCATTTTATGACAAAAAAAAGAATAAAAGAACAAATAAATGAATAAAGAATAAGTAAATGATGTAGTTAAGACATTCAGTTGACTTAGTCAACAAAATGACTCAGAAATAGGGATATGAAGGTAGCCGAAAGGTGCTACCGATATATTTTTCCAACTCGATAAAGAAAAAAGAATGAAATGAATGATGAGATCCGAGACATTGACTTATTAGGTCAATGAAATGATTTGAAAGCTGATGGATGTAACCGAGGCATCCATACAACTAAGTAAGGAAAGATAGTACCGAGTTATATTTGAAGAGTATCATTGAGTATAGAGTTATGGTTCAATACCCAGGGTGTAGTAAAGGCATTACTCGACTAAGTAGAGAAATAACTCAAAAACTATAGGAGAGTGAAGGATATTACTCGATTTCCAACTTTAGTACCTAGGATAACCGCAAAGTAATTCAAAAGTAAATAAATAATGCATAGGGAAGTAAGACAATTGTTCTTAGAGTATAAAAAGAGTGTATGTATATGTATTGTCTCTAATCCAAAGTTCGTCAATGTAGGACTAAACTCAAAGAATCAAAGGCATCAATAGATTGGATTATTATGAATATGCAATTTTCCATGTGAGTATATGCTAAATATTTTTATTGTATGACATAAAATGATTTTATAGCATATGCATGCATCATGTTTAGGTTGCTTGCATTACCAAGAAATATGTTGCACTGCATATATGTTATGTGATATGTATGACTCGATGAGTACTGAATGAACCATAGACTTTAATGATATGATGAAGTGACGGAAATGAAAGGTAATATATGAGTGACAACTTGGCCGAAAGGAGCTACTTGGAACTCTTATATGATGCAACCAAAATGGCCGAAAAGAGCTTTTTGAGGCTATACTTAATGGTAAATGTTGGTATGTGGGTATGCTCTACCTACCTAAATCATTTGCTTGAGGGTATGCTTTGGCTTCTCGAGTTTAATGTTAATGACATCTTGAGGAGTTGTTTTGGCAACTGGGCACTGAAGTCTATAGGGACATATTCACCTTACTTGCAAAGTTATGTGAAATGTTTTTTTATGATGCATTACACAAGAATGAAAATGAATGATTTTATGTATGTTGTTTTTCTGTGTCTACTCACGAAACTATTTGAAAATAGATCACATTCCTTTTATGCCTATCCCCTCTCCCCTCCCCCTTTCCCTTTACTTGTTTTTCACAGGATCGAGATGATGAATCGAAAGAAATGTTCCGGATGAGTATGTAATAGTTGTTGTTGCCTTAAATGATGTAATGTAATATAACATGTGATATGAGGAACATAACTTTGTATAACTCGGTATAGGAATGTATGGTCACCATATGATGAAGAATTTATATTCTTTCATATATTTTCCTATGCTATGATAACTATGTACTACATGCATGATATGAATGTTATGAATTATTCATATACAATGTATGCATGCAGTAGTGAGAATGAATGAAAGTGAATGAATGAATGCATAATGAATGATAATATGATGAAATGAAACATAAAGAAAGAAAAGAAAAACAAAAAATTATGATTTGAAAATGACATATGATGAAATGTAGGCTTGTTGGCATTTTAGTCACCTTCGGATGGTTGGAATTCTAATACTGGTAACAGTCTGGTATGGCTAAGCTATTACAGAGTGGTATCAGAGCTCAAGGTTCTTATTATCAGACCTAAGAGTAAAAGAATGATGCATATATAATGTTAAGGGCAAGCAACATACGTTAGGGAGTAAGAGTCAAGTATGTAATGTTATGCCATGTACTGTGAATGTTTAAGTACATGATATAATATGAAATGTATGTTGCATGTACGACAATATAAAAGTACATGAATGTTATGTGATGAATGTGAGTTCATGTGGAAACACGTGAACTTTATATAATGATGACCTGTTTGTCTTCTTAACATAAGTAAAAATGAGAGGATTAAGGAGATTCGCTCACTTAATAGGAGCTCCTCCTGAGAATGAGGGAATGGAGAATGCCTCAGTCACCTATACAATGAGCAAAGGGTGATCCCGGATATGAAAGGCCTATGCCTATGCCTCATAACTCAACTCCCTCAGCTCTTTAACCCACTACCAAGCCAACAACCTCAAAACTTGATTTGGAGTTAGGCTGAGTAGTAGGGGGAAGGCAAAGATGATTGGTTACCTCAAATTAGATGTAGCTAAGTATAAGGAAGGGGATGATCCATTTGAATATGTGAAAGTAGTGAAGGTAATTACTGATGAGCTAGAGGCAAGTGCTAACCGAGCCATTCAAACGGCAAGGTTTACGTTGAAGTGTAAGAAGGCAAAGGAATGGTTTGAAACCTACATAGAGCCCAGAGTAGGCGAGTTATCTTGGGAATAATTCGCCAATTAGTTTACTGAATGGGCATTTTAAGATAGCTGAGGGACTTGAAAAATGATAGAGTTTGAACAGAAGGCAGACAAATGACATGAGTATGGACGAGTTCATGAATAAGTTCACAGATCTACTGCAATATGTTTGTCATGCCTATGATACCAAGAGAAAAAGGGGAGACGATATGCGATGAGGTTGAACAGTAGGTATCCTTACTCATCATGGCTACCGAAAGGGAAAAGTCCCTTTCACTCATGGATGCAGTCCAAAAATGGAAGTGAGCACTATCATTGGAGGAACGATAACACCTAGGTCAGCCCAAAATTAGTTAACCATAATTTCTTGATCAAGAAGTCAAAGAAGAATAAGTTATGGAGGAAGCTGAAATAAGGGTTAGGCATGGGCAGTGAATTCAGTTCAGGTTCAGATGATTCGGCCTACGCTATATGTGGAAAGATGCATCAAGGCCAGTGTAGATATGGGACCAATGCCTATTATCGGTGCAATCAAGAGGGACATATGGCTTAGGATTGTCCTAACATGGTTGGACTGGCATAGACCCAGCAGACAGGATCTGACAGTGTTGCCCAGCCGACAATGAGAGGGGTATAATACCTACTTCACAAGGTAGAGGTAGATGTAGAGGATTTGGATCAGGAGGTCAGGTAGGAGGCTCCATACTAGCACAAATCTTCACCATGACCTAGCACGAGGCCAACACCTCCAACACTATAGTGTTGGGTATGATCTCAATTGGTTGCTCTAGTGTGCTTGTTTTGATAGACTTAGGAGCATCCATTCATTTATCGCTCAAAAGTAGTGACCAAAATAAGAGTTAGGATGACTTGAATGGAATGTCCCTTATGGGTTTGTGGACTAGATGAGACCTCACAATGGTAAAGTACATTTGCTAGTGTTGTCTAGTATACATAAAGGACAGATGACTTCCAGCTAACTTAGTGGTTTTGGATTTGACGGATTCAACATCATTCTAGAGATGGATTTGCTTTCTGCGCATGATGCTACCTTGGTTGTAGGAACAAGGATGTGAGATTCAGAGGATAGGAAGGGTCAGATGTGATTTTTTAGGGGGACACGGCGAGTATGCCCACATGCTTAATTTCAATATTGAAAGCATGTAAGTTGCTTAGGAAGTGATGTTAGGATTACCTAGCATATGTTAGGGATGATGAGCTCATGGTTAGAGAGCCAAAGTCAATGCCAGTGGTAAGAGACTTTCCAAATGTCTTTCCTAATGACATTGCAGGATTGCCACCTGACAGAGATGATGAGTTTGAGATAGAGTTGATGGCACCTATAGAATTAAAGGAACTATGTGCACAACTACAAGACCTAGTGGATAAAGGCTTCATAGGCCGAGTATGCCACCATGGGGTGCTTCATTGTTGTTTGTTTGAAAGCAGGGTGGATCAATGAGATTGTACATGGACTAGAGACAACTTAACAGAGTAATAGAAAAGAACAAGTACCCCTTACTAAGGATTGATGACCCGCTCAATGAATTGGTAGGAGCTGGATGCTTCTCTAAGATAGATTTGAGGTCAGTCTATCATCAGTTGGGGATCAAAGGCTGTGATGTACTGAAGACAACTTTCAAGACTCGTTATAGGCATTATGAGTTCCTTGTAATGTCATTCGGGTTAACAAATGCCCTAGGAACATTCATGGATCTCATGAACATGGTTTTCAAACCATATCTGGACCGCTTCATGATTGTCTTCATAGATGACATCTTAATATATTCCAGAAACCAGCAAGAGAATGCCGAACTCATTAGGCTGGTATTACAGACACTGAGAGAGCATCAATTGTGCGTAAAGTTCTTGAAGTGTGGGTTCTGGTTAGAGAGCATATCTTTCTTGGGTCACATGATGTCGGAACATGATATTGAGGTTGATCTAAAGAAAGTAGAAGCATTAGTAGACTAGCCTACACATATGAAGGTAACAAAACTCAAAAGTTTTATGGGATTGACCGGGTACTACAAGAGATTCCTTAAGGATTTCTCTAAGATAGCTGCTCCTATACCTAGATTGATGCAAAAGAATCATAAATTTATATGGTCTACAAAATGTGATGAGAGTTTTAATGAACTGAACAAGAGACTAACCATCATACTGGTGTTAGCCTTACTGAGGACAAGGGAAGACTTCATTGTGTTTTGTGATGCTTCCAGTGTCGAATTAAGGTCTGTTATGATGTAGAACAACTGAGTGATAGCCTACGCATCGAGGCAACTAAAGAATCAGGAGAGGAACTACTCGACTCTGTGAAGCCCCCCCCCCCCCCCAGATGCAGCATGCTTCAAGATGCAGTGCAAATGTAAATAGGGATGAATGCACTTAATGTGTGTGTGTGAGTCGCCACCTGATTTAATTATTTTAGGGTAAATAAGGAAAAACCCTATGACTCCAATTTTAATTTAATTAACCTAATTATTAGATTAATTAGCCCAATGAATTAAAGCCTAGCCTACGAACCCGAGGTAGATCCCGAGACCATGTCATGCAATTTAACTAACCATTGTTTAAATGTGTATGAAATGCAGGGTAAAATGCTTTGAATGATTATGAAATGTCATGAATGATTCTAAATGTGGTGATGAGTTTTGATGAATGATTTTGGAAAATGATTTTAAACTTGGTATTTGAAATTTAATCTCAAACATGCCTATGTACCCTTTATTTGAATAAGGGATCAAAGTCAACGTAGTTCGGATTTGCCTTTTTAAAAGGGCTTGGATTTTGGGTACTTAGTACCAAAATGAGTTTTGGGCTTTTTGTTGCAAAAATGGGTTTTTGGGCTTTTTATTGCTAAAAATGGGTTTTTTTGGGCACTTGGTGCCTAAATGTGATTTTTCGGGCACTTGGTGCTGTGAATACTCGAATTTTGAGGTTTGGAAAGCTTGTTTTCCCGGATTGCAAACAGTCTAGCCAGACGGGAGGCCTTTCGGAAAAAGTTTCCGGAAGTATGCCAATATGGTACTCAAAATGTCCGGGACGTCGCGAGGAACCCAACGGTACTCTCGGAATAATTTTCGGAGCCCCGAAACTCCCAGAAAAGCCTTCGAAGTGAAAACTGCCAAAACCGGCAGCCCGGACGGCCAAAATCGGCGGCCCGGACGGCCAAAACCGGCGGCCTAAGCCGCCAAATTGGCTCAAGCCGCCAGAATCGGCGGCCCAAGCCACCACACGGAGCCCCAGGCCGCCAGAAACCCCGATTTTTGCCTATAAAAAGCAGCCTCCAGCTCCATTCTCGGGGCCCCGCCTTGAATTTTCGGCATCACTCTCCCTCCTCGCTATCTTGCGATTCTTTACTGCTTTCCCTAGTGCATAAACTGCTGCATAATACTTTGATTTGTGATCACCATTTTAATTGTTAAAAAATCAATTAACTCAAACTGAAGCTGCGCAGTGGAAGACTCCTCAATCAGGTACACTGCATTTTCTTTAACCCTATTCTTTTAATTTTTGAGTATTAGCCTTCATTATTCTCTTCTACTCCACATTCTCTAATTCATTCATTTTTGCATCCATATTTGTTTTGATTACATAAAATCTGAGCCGAAACGCCCGATTAAATAATAGTCGAGGTGTTAGAGCTAGATCTAAGAATATGGGCCCAAAATGTCAAATTAATCAATAATTCTGACAAATCTCCCATATTTCAAATAAAATGGCTAAGTATGATCTAATTAATCCATAATTGCGAATCATAAAGCCCACATTCATTTTAGCATCAAAATTGCTTATGTGTTATTTTGCTTTACTCGGATTTGTGAATTTAAAGGCCTCATTAGTAAATAATGGTGGCACTTCTTCATAAATCAATATAAGTTGGTTAAAATGGTCCAATTAATTCAATAGTTGTGAACCAAAAGCCTAAAATTGCATTAATTTGGCAATAATTGCCTAAAGTTTACTTAATCATTTTATTTTAATATTCAGATCTAAGATTTGTGAATAAGAATGCCTAATCAATTAAATAATTCTGGCATATTATTCATGAATCAAAGAAAAATGACATCAACTGATCCGATTAATCAATAATCGTGGTCCCAAGGCCTAAAATACATCATGCTTGGCAACAATTGCCTACATTATGGTTCTTCTCGATCGAGGATATCTTCATTAGACCCTAAACAATGGCCTAATAAGATTAGATCTGGTCCAAAGAGGCTAAAATTGCATATTTTGGTTTTAAATAGCCTAAAGTTCATTATTTTGTTTAAAAGGCCTAGGAATGGCCCAATGATATCAGATCTGGCCTAAAATGCCCCATAAGATCTGATTAGGCCCATAAGGTCTAAAGCTCATTAAAATTGGCCCATAAGGCCTACATTCATAAATTTGGCTCATAAAGCCCATTATTTTGTGTAAAAGCCTGAAAATGGCCCAATGATGTCAGATCTGGCCTAAAATGGCCCATAAGATCTGATTAGGCCCATAAGGCCCAAAATGCAATGAATTGGTCCATAAGGCCTAAAATTCTCATCCTTTGGCATAATAAGCCCAAAACACTCTTTTTGGCCCATAAGGCCTAAAATTTAAATCTTTTGGCATAATAAGCCCAAAACACCACTTTTGGCCCATAAGGCCCAAACTTAAAGCCCTTTTAAAAAAGGCATCTCTAATGGAACTACGTTGACTTTGATCCCCTCATAAGGGTACGTAGGCATACTTAGGAATAAACTCTAAGTAACAAGTCACCATTTATTTATTTTTTATTTATTTTATTTATTTGTTTTATTTTTTATTTATTTATTTATTTATTTATTTGTTTTATTTATTTATTTATTTATTTGTTTTATTTATTTTTTATTTATTTATTTATTCGTTTTATTTATTTTTATTTATTTATTTATTTATTCGTTTTATTTATTTATTTATTTATTTTTTATTTTATTTATTATTATTCTTTCATTTGTCATATTTTATATCATTTTCTCCATTCATCATTATTTTATCATTTTATTGTACTTTATTTGTTATTTTTATGTTATTTTTGTTATTATTATTTCCTTTTCTTTTCATATAAAATTATTAAAGGCACAAAAATCATTAAACTCATGTTTCATTCCTGCATTTTATATACATTTAAAAATTGGTTAGTTAAATGCATGACATGGTCTCAGGACCCAACTCAGGTTCGTAGACTAGGCTTTAATCCATTGGGTTGATTAATCTAGAAACTAGGTTAATTAAAAAAAACTGGAGTCATAGGGTTTTTCTTAATTTACCCTTAAATAATTAAATTAGGTGGCGACTCTTACACATCTAAGTGCATCCATCCTATTTATATTTGCATCTGCATGTTTCATCTTATGCAAATCAGGGGGAGGGGTTCACAGGTGCCTAAATGTAATTTTGGGCATTTGTTGCCAAATTGTGATTTTTGGCCCTTATGGGCCAAATATGAATTTTGGACCTTTGGGCCAAATTAGGGATTTTGGGCCTTTGGGCCTCATTGGGAATTTATGGGCCTTTTGGGCCAAATCAGGAATTTTGGGCCTTTGGGGCCAAATCAGGAATTTTGGGCCTTTTGGGCCAACTTAATGAACTTTAGGCTTTTTAAGCCAAATGGGTGAGATTTGGACCATATGGGCCTAATCTGATCTCATGGGCCATTTTGGGCCAGATCTGATATCATTGGACCATTTTCTAGGCCTTTTAGGGTTATGCGGTGAATTTTGGGCTTTTAAGCCAAATCTAGGTTTTTGGGCCTCTTTGGGCCAGATCTAATCTTTATTGGACCATTTTTAGGGCCGGATCTGATCTCATGGGCTTTTATAGCCATATCTGATCTCCTGGGGCCTTCTGGACCAAATCAGATGTCATTGATAAAAAACAAATTAAAATGTAGGCAATTATTCACCAATATGATGCAATGTAGGCGTTATGACCACAACTATTGATTAATTGGATCATTCTAAGTCATTTCATGAGATTTATGGGTAATATGCCCTTATTATTTGTTAATTAGGCATTTGTGACCCACAAATCTGAATCTGTAACATCCGACCGGTGGGCCGGATAGTATCATGCATTTCATTATATGATGGTTGGCCCGGAAACCGAGGTGATTCGAGTGTAGGGTCACAAATGAGTGAATTTAATTGAGTAAATGAATTAAAGGTAAATGAGATATTAAATAGAGTTAAAAAGGGAAGACAAGGGTTAATAAGTGAAGGGAAGGGCAAAGTGGTCATTTAGCAGGAAAAATAGTATAAATAGCCCTTACAAAGGCCATTTATCACACTTAACCAAAAGAGACCACACTCCAGCAGCCAAGAGGGAGAGACCACGAGAGAGAGAAAGGAAAGGGGAGAGGAAGAAGGGGAGAAGAGCAAAGGAAAGGAAGGATTCCACCAAAGTTAGTTCCATGCATCCTCTCTAATTCCAAATGCTCTTTGTGATTAACTCTTGAATGAATGGAGGTTAGGGTTAGAGCATAATACACTCAAGTTTATGTCACAAGTTAGGATGAGGAGAAACTAACCTAAGCATTTGAATAAGATGTCTTAAGT
>CAOGCB010761414.1:0-19155 GCA_948266635.1 Cnidoscolus chayamansa
AAAGAAAGAGAGAAATAAAATGAAAAGCAGTGATGTACGTGCACGTGAGAACCCCACATCCACATGGGGCTTTAATCATGTCAAAAGACTCCCCTTCCCACAGTTCCCCACACGCAGAGGCTGAGGGAGAAAGAGAAAGAATAGAGTGGGACCAAAGTCATAATATGGAAAACATCCTGTTGAATGATCACGACAGTTCATCCCTTGATCTGGTGGGGATAGCCGTGAGATCGTGGTACGTCTTTTGGTTATCTTCTGGGTCAGTATCAAACAACGGCTTTGATCAAATTTTACTTGGATCTACTTGATTTCGGTGTCCCCTGTAGCTATATATCTTATCTTCTTCGTCATCCTTTTTTTTCCTTTTGGTGGCTGTGCCGGTGAGACCTATTTCTCATTTTTCAAAACAATATCCCTATTCTAAAAAAATATAGAAATAAAAAAGAAATGATTTAGTGTTAAACACGCATGGCACTAATGAATTATAGCTCCAACCATGGAAATGTTAATATATATATATATGTTATAAAATCATGCATGTGGGTCCGCTCACAGAATAGGCTAATAGTTGCACGTGGACCTATGAGAACTACCCAATAGAATATATAAATGCATATTATCTTAATTAAATTAGTAATAAATAAAGAAAAGAGTTAAGGAAGGCATGTCTGTCCTAATTAACTCCGAAAGCTTACCGACCTGCAGCCATCTCCATGGATTGAAGCGTTGAGGATGGTCAAAAAGGCTAGAATCCAAGTGCACTGCAGAAATCACTGGAAGCACTTTCCATCCACGTGGAATGTCAAATCCTTTCACAATCGTAAAAAAAATAATATTATTTTTTTAGTCATTTTTGTTTCACCCATTTAATAAATTAATTATTCTAATCTCTTTCTTTACCTTCGTATCGAACATCTTTTAGAGCTTTCCTGTGCAGGAATCTCACTACGTTTCCGAGTCTTAGTGTCTCGCTGATAACCTTCACATACAAAAACATTTGGTTTTTTAAGCTCATATTCTAAACAAAAAGATGATGATCAAGAATGCTTTAATTAATTACACATTGAGTGAATTCCATTTTCTTGTAATCATCCCAGTTCAAGCATTTCTCTCCTGTTTGCTTCTTGGTTTTTGCAATTTCCAGGTGTTCTTCCTGTTTTTACAATCAAAGAAACAGAACAAATACAATGATATTTCATGGCTAGTTAAATTTGTAGTAAAAACTACTAGTGCTAGTATATGTAAAGATCGATGCTTACTCGTAACTGTTGTACAGCACTTGGACAAGATGGCAAGAAGTAGATAGCTAAAGCTATGGCGACTGAGGAAGTTTCATGGCCAGCAAAGAGCAAGCTCAGTATTAAGTCAAGGATTTGCTCAGTAGAAAGATTGGAATGCTTTAAGACCCATCCAAGAAGATCATCTTCCTCCAAATTTTCTACTCCTTCCTTCATTTTCTCAATTCTCTCCTCCATTTTTTGCTCGATAAATTTCAGGATGATTGATCGAGACTGCCAGAGAATTTGTGTCCTGGTTAGAAAATAGGTCCTTGTACCAATTCATTTACATGAAATTTCTAGATTATAATTACCTGTAAGGCCTTCCTATATGCAGTTCCAGGCAAATTTAAGGGAGCAGATACCACTCCTTTCATGAAAGTAACATACTCTTTTTTCAGCTGCTCAGTCTCTGGCTTTCCAGGATCCATGCTCATGATATGTTTTGCCATCAAATTGAAGGTGAACTACAATATGTTTTTTTCCTCCTTCATAAGCTAAGCATTTCCTCTTCAAAAGAGTGCAATAATGAAATTCATCTGTTTGGTTATGTAAGTTTGAAGAATTACCTTCTTTGCCTCATCCTGAGCTGAAAATATAAGGTTCTCCCTCCACGAGTTGAGAACAAGCAAAGTATGCTTCTCCACCTCTCTCAATAAATGAGTTCTGAGCCTGGCATGGCTGAGAAAATTGAGAGATATAATCCTCATATCTCTATGCATATCTCCAACTAGAACCAGCATAGACCACTTCCCAAGAATTCCACCTATACTTCTCGGATAGCTGCATTCAAATAACCTTCCTTCATTCTGTAGTATAAATCTGTTGAGTCCAGCATCTGCAGACACTATTGTTGGCTCCCCAAACAACTTGGACTTGTATATCTTCCCATACCTGCAGATTAAAATTGAAGCTCGAGTAGCTATATTTTATCATTGATTGTGAGTTTTAACATAGTGGGTAGGAATTAAAGCATTAAGTTTACCTGGAGATGTGGTGTTCCATGAATTCTCCAACTGAAGTAGCAGAGTAATGCTTCAAGTAAGCAAAGGTTTCACCAACAAAAGGCCAACCCATATTGCCAGGAGGGAGATTGAATCTGGCTTGCTTTCTTCGAAGGAGAAGGAAGAAGAGAAGTAGAGATAAAATTGAAGGAAGAAGAAAGATAGGAAGGTGTGAGTCAGTCATGGAGCCTGACTGTGTATGTGCAGAAATTGCTTAGCTGTTTTAAGCGAAGTAAAACCAGACAGAATCTGCTTTTTTGAAGTTCTCCATCTGAATTGAAAAGCTTTTTTGAAGAACCCAAAAAACTCAATGAAAGGTTGGAAACCCATAGGCCTGCTTTTATAAGCTTCTCTTTTGTCTCCTAACAATAACAGCGGAAAGTAGCCATGGCCGATGGTTTGGGTTTTTTTCTTTTTCATCCAAACGAATTAGCAATTTTATTTAAGAAGAGACTACTAAATCTTACCATTTTGATTATACAAATCATTCTCCTTTTTGTTGTTCACATGGATCTTATAATCTAAATAGTAGTTGGGAGTTGATAGTTAATAGACCCTCTTAATATATACAAGACATTTCTCTAAAATATAATTACCAAAAACACATGCAGCGTGTAAAAATTTGGGATTATGTTTTCTAGGAGTGCCCTATCTATTTGGGGTACTTCCCCTTCTCCGCTTGGGCTTTCAAGGGCATTGTGTCCAACACCTTCCTTTGTATTAAATAGAGATTTGACTTGTTGACCCACTCCGTCAACTAACATCACATATCCACACGTTTGCATATTAGAGTTTAAATTAAAATTATTGTAAAATTGTAAATACAATTATGGGGGCATTAGCTAGTGATAACCTTAATTATTGATGAACATTTTCATATGAGCTGTTATAATGATGACCAAAATCTATTACCTGCCATTTCATGGGGTCCTTTTGTGCACCTTTCTTTTTTATATTTAAGAAAATAAAATAAATTAATCACACAACATAATTCACCTATATTCTTCAATTTTTATTTTTTTATTAATTTATAAAAATGATAGTGAAGACTGATGATGGGTCGTGTTTTGATGTGCACGTGTGAGCATTATTGTACTTCACGCGAATACTCTTTTACTTTTTACATGTTCCATCCGCTTTTGCCCAATTTCTCTTTTTATTTATTTTATTATTTTATTTGCTTGACAGTATGGAGATTGATGTCTTCGTCCACATCTTAATGATACGTTTATATTCATATTCATATTATTATGAATTTAATGAGATATAAGTAAGGAATGATTTAGTTATTCTTGATGCTGCGTATGAAATTTAAATTAAGAATTACTAATTTATTTTTTAAATAAAAAAAAAAAAAAATAAGAAGGGGGGAGAAGCGAAGCCACTCGTGCGGGTGGGCAAGGCCAATGATTGCTACCGTAAGATGATAGGAGATATGCAACACGTGGGAGGGAGGATATACACGTGTGAGCGACATATGCGTAAGCTGATGCCATGCGGAACAACTCTCAAAGCTTATTATAGGTCAGTGGGCCCTTCTTTCTTTGACCATCACCTTTTTTTCTCCAATATATATATTTTTTTTAATTCTAAATTTGCCCAACTGCGCTGCGCCAGACTTTTTTTCTTCAATATTTTACCGTTATTTCTGTGGATGTCTTTACTTATCAATATTTAAAAACTCTGCTTTTTTTTTTTTTTTTTTTATAGAGATTTATTTGGAATAAAGTAATATATAATTAGATGGGTTTTTTATTTAGTTTTGTAGAAGAAGTGATAAAAAGAAAGGGGGTTGTATTTGTAAGAGAGGAAAAGGGCAATGGAGCAGAGGAGGAGGGAAGAAAGAAGGATGGTTGAGTCATTTTGACTCTGGAAAAGAGAAATGAAAATGATTGCGCCATGGCCATGGCCATGCCCATCTCCTGCTTTTCAATAAGCGCGGCCGCTGCATGCTCTCCTCTTCCATTATTTTCCCATCCAAATCATTCCTTTTTTTTTTTTTCAAAAATATAATCATTAATAACGTATAATCGCTACCTAATTAAAATAATGAATTAAACATATTTAGGTTAGTGCTTCCTTCTTCCTACCCAAAAAACTTGTAAAAAAGAAAGAAAGGCACGATGTCTGACCAGTTTCAGGCTCTCTCAGATATCTCTCAAATTAATTTTTTATTTATGGGGGGAATTGGATTTTGGAGGCCCTCATTAAATCATGATGTTTCTTTAAATAATACGTATTTTGTCTTCTCTTGGCATCATGATTCAGAAAATTGCTGTCTTCAAGGCCCATTTTGACATGACAATGCATGTCTAGTTTTATTTTTTTAACACTTAATTTCTCTAATGGATGGGTCATTTAGCACTTGAAATCATGGATTATTGCCACCTATTATTACCAAGGCAAAACTTTCACTTCACTAATCAAAGACAAGTAGATTTATTAGAAGGGGTGAGTAACTTGATAAAGTAAATCAATATTCGAGATACCCATTTCACAATGATAATATATCTTTTATATTTACAGATTTTTCAACCAAAAAAAAAAAAGAAAAAGAAAAAAAGAGATGCCCTATAACCCATTTGATATGCAGCATTAGGAATAAAAGCCTTGAGATGTGGAGACCGAACAATTGAAAAATGTTTACAAGTAGTTTCTTTCCAGTGCCTTGAAAAGCACTATAGAAAGCAATAATGATAATTCTGTGGAAGAGTATTGATTGACATGGCTAATGTGACCTTAAACAAATATATATATATTTCACAATTATTTCCACTTAGTGGAAGAGTATTGATTGATTGGCCGAGAATATTGGCCTTTTGTGCATGTGTAACCCACAACAATGTTGCTATTACTCGTCTTATCAATTGATAACAACACAGAAAAGCCTAAAGACGCAGTTATCCTATGAAAATTTAGCATAATGCCCAATCTGGCAGATATATAAATATATTTATTACTCTTTCAAACCTGTAGACAGGGAAAGATTCCAAGCTCAAGTTTTCCTAAGTCTGTCTATCTATATGAATGTTTATTCGATACATCTTTATCCTGATATAAAAGGATTAAAGATAAAGATTACACCTAGCCCCAGGTGCAGGTGATGCATGAAATGCCACTTCTGATACGTCTATCTTTCCTTTCCTTTTGAATATATCCTATCCAAGCAAATGCCAAATGGCAATATCCGCTTTATTTTGTACCAAGTCTGTTGGCAAGCCTTTTTTTATTTAAACACGTCTCGTAGCAAAATTCAATTCAGACTTGTTCTCTTCTAACACATCATCCAAATAAAACTAAAACATCAAAAAAATCTGCTTCTTTTTTTATATGAATAAAACTTACCTCACTGTCAGTTCTAACACAGCACATCTGTCCTTTTACTTTTCAAACAGTCTCGCCTTAGCAGCCGCTGTGATCTACTTGAAAGTGTAGATAAAAATAATAATAAAATAACAGTGATATATAATAAAAAAGGGGAAATTCTTTACTTGAAAAAACTGCACCACATGCAAGCAACATGTTTCATAAAGGTACTTTCTAGTACCACTAACATTACCTTTTTCTCACAAACAGAACACATTCCATTCCCATGCGCCATTACCATTTGGCAATAACAGCTTATGAATCATATCATGATAAGCCTAGCCACATTCCACAATATAATTGAATTAGTTGACTACTCATGCACTTTATAATATCCTGACTATAAAGCTAACCAATTCTCATAACCAAATACTATAGACAAACCTGTATTACTCCAATCAAAACACCAATCACATAACCATCAATGACATTTAGGAGGAAAAAAAAAAAACAATAGTTAAAATAGGGAACAAAGCTAGAAACTAGAAAGATAAGAATATATATGATCTGTACTTCCCACAAACAAAAGTATAGTTTGGATATAAACAATAAACTCCGAATAATAATCAGTATACAACTATACATTACCATGATATCCATTTAAGCATCACAAAAGAAAAATATGAAATTCAAATTTGAGTAATGAAACATCACTCATGAGCATTATTCACACTCAAGTACGAGCCAAAGAAGAGGCCCCGTGCATTCTCTTTGAATACATATGGGGGCCATATTACTTATTATTTAAGAGCAATCATGTCACCTGTGTGTCACTCTTCGCAATCAGCTTTTCATTTTATTCTCCTACTTTCCCCTTCCCTAGCTCATGACAACTGGTGTTTTAGACCCATGTTTGAGGAAACAGAACAAAATGGTCCCGCAGGGGACCATGTGAGGAACCATAAACCACAAAAACAACTACTTCGCACTTCTGAAATCAGCTAATTAGCCTTCTTATAGCTGATATAGTTTTCTTTTAATATACCCAAAAGAGATGAAAAATATATGAGAACTCAATATCATGTCATGGGTAGTTTAATTGGAGCAGGGTAACTGAAATATATAATAATCTCAGCAACAATGATGGGTAGTGAGAGCAAAAACAGCTTTCCTCAGAATGTCCCAATGAAATTCAATGCCTAATCCTAACAAATGAAGTGCTGATATAAATCTGCAGACAATTCAATGTTACATATTTTAAGTCAGTATAAATTTTCATTTAAAACGCCACTTTTCTTCTCCTTAAATAATTTTTTTTATCTTACAATTAACAGGTTTTATACGTATTGAGAGAGGATAACACCACTATGTGATATGATTATATATTTATAATTCTATAACAGTCGCTGTAACACACACCTTGCCAATTAACATGTTAAGTTTTCTTGGTTTGATGTCCCACCTAAAGCAGGGGAACAGAAGGAGGAGGGTGTACGTTGATAAGCCTGGGGAAAAGCTCAAAAGCCTGAATGACAAAAAAGGCATATGAATGCCTAAAATATAAGCATGGAGAATGTCATTTTTGAAATGGAAAATTTCTACCAATTAAGTTTTTTTAAATAAGATCTGATCTGCCATCCTAGCTGGTTAACTCTCAAGTTAGGTTTGCTCAGTGCTATGTAGATCAGTTACTTAGATTTCTGACAGCAACACAGGGTTCTCTGGCCTAACATCACAATCCCTTCCTTCTGAATACCTTCCCATTAAAAAAGTAAATAAAGTAATGAAGTTCTAGATCTCATCAACGACATAATTCAGATACCAAAAGTGTCAAAATAATCACACTTTATGGGTTTCATGTTACAGCCACAAGAGAAGGGAAGCACAACACAAGATAAATCTCAAAGAGACATTGGAGAGAGATAAATGCCAGGGAGGATAATTATTCATAGTCCTCGTTGGTTGTTGATAATGATGACATTGAATAAGTTACATGAGTTGTGGTCTTAGACAATTACAAACTGGAGGATTAAATGCTACAGATTCATTGTAGTAAGCTGCAACCTCATTAAGTAAAAGAAAAAAGGCAAAATTTTAATATATGGACATACTGTTTAGTTTCACAAATGGTTGTTTGATTGTTACCAATTTTGTATCACTTAACTTTAACATAAAGTATCCAGCTTTGAATTGTCTATCGATAAGGTCATGATGCCAAATTAAGATATATTCAGATTTCCAATTTGATGACCAAGTAAGAACTCTTGTGATTCACCTCTAATTGTCCAATTATATTATAGACAAGTAAATGACTAAATAAAATCTTGACTACCACATCAGAATCCAACTGAATTTCTTTTGAACATGACAACAGTAACCTTATTGAAAACACATTAAAGGCGTGTCATTTTTATTGAGAAAATGAAGATCTCAAAAGTATAATGATAAGTCAAGTGAAAATGGCTGATTTGTCAAGTGAATAACATATAAGGGTCAGTTCAAGTCAAGTTACCCAATTTACCTTCTCCAGGAACCAATCTGTACCTAGGAGATCTAAACTGACATGTCCGTAAGACCAACTTGACCTCACAATTCAATTCATATTCAGGTCTGGTCTCAAGTTATCTAGTGCCTCATTGCACCGCTAGCAGAGAGTAAGATGCCTGCATTATTTTCTATTATTTTGCCCTTCAACTTTGGCTAAAGTTAGATTTACAGCTTGGAACCTAAGTTCAGATCTTACATATATATATATATATATACACAGACAGAGAGAGAGAGAAAATTAATCATCATAACTTTTAGGGTTTCAAATTTCAAAGTATATATTTATATAAACTTGATCATCAAGACAAGTCAAAATTAATTTTCTTGAACTATAATGAATTTACAAGACTACTAATGTCCCTCAATGTGGCTCAAACGTACTGTGTCTACATGTGAAAAGAAGCGTTGGGTAAACTTTCAAGACTTTTGTGTATTTGTTATGTAGAGGGATGAAAACAGAATCATACCATCTATCTCAGAGAGTAGAGACTAGGAACCAGTCATGATCGACCAAGAGCAGTACTCCTCCATGCTTTAGAATTGCTCTACAATAAGCTACAATACTCAAATGTACGTTAAAGTCATCACTCACTAAATGCCTGAAAAACTTTACTGTCATGGCAAGTTCACATTGACATAGGTAACAACAATCTTCTCTCCCTCTTCTGGGTCAGTAACCGCCTACAACTCCTCAAGCGTATGGGAAGAAAAATCCAAAGGCAGATTATGACCAAATGAAGCCAAAAGTACCTGAAATGGAGGGTCATGTATAAGATGATATGACAGGAATGCCAAACACAAACGCCCATAATATTGGCATACAGAGACAGTGCATTTTACATCTCATCAATATAGATAATGTCAGTATATTTTGCACAAGAGGTGACGACTGACCTATTGTGAGGTCAAGTTTCCTGGCCAAAAAAAGGACCTTCACTTTGTATGTCATGGACCTCAACTGAAGAAACCTGCCAATTAGTGTTAATGATTACAAAATCTCATCTTATAATCTGAAATCATCTAAATAAAATATTTCTGAAAATGCCTTTTAAAGGAAACTCAGACTACTTGTAAACAGTTTCACTTTATGAATAATGTAGTGACGTCTTGAAGTAGGTTTACTGCTTCACGTAAAGTATCAAAAGTTGCAAAAACGAAACTTCTACTGGTTGTAGACGAGCAAAAACCAACTCGTTCCAGGTGATAACATCATAAAAAAAAAACTTAACTCACCTTAACATGACAAGTGATCTGCCCGGCTAGCCTTGAAATATTGTGGCAACACTATAACTTGTAAGGTTTTTGACTTCACATAACTTGCTCACCATTAAGATATCCAAGTCCCATTTGAGCCCTAGGACAGGAATGTGAATTATCAGCCTTAACTTCTTACAAGCAGAAAAAATCCCTGGTTCGAGGCATGATCAAGTACACAGCAGTTGGACTAGTGATTAAAAGGCATGGCGTTATAAAAGACTATAAAGAGAACTAGAGAGAATTACCAAGAAGTGATGGTGGGATTTGGGAGAGAAGACAGTGAGAGCAGAACACTTGTGGTGGGATGGGATCTGGTAATCTCTGAGTTGCTCAACGATCTTAGACTGAGTTCCCTTACTCCGACCAAAAATTACTAACAGCTGGAATTGGGCTGCTCCATCTGAGCCCAATCATTGATAAAAAAAAAAGTAATATTTCAGCTTGGAGTAGAAAATTTTTCCAATTTGAAAGAGAAAAAGAGGGAAAAAAATATAAACGAATCAACCAAACAGAAAAATTGGGTTGCTTTTGCTCCCTCTGGAGTTATTGCTGGGCTGGACAATCCACGACCCATATACCATTTCGGTGTCGGTTGGAAAATCCGTTTTCATAAATATAAATTTTATATAAAAGAAAATATTTAGCGCCAACGAGACGCTTCTTCATGAGAACGCCAATACCATTGCGTTTTTGCAGAAACCAAAGCCGACAATTTTTATTTTCCTTACTCTCTTTTTTTTTTTTTTTTCTTTTGGCCAAACAGTGTCATTGCTCGTTAGTACCTTAACTACTGCGTTGTGCGAAATTAGATTTCAAGTTAATCAAGCGTTTGGACAAAAATTTGCGCATAAATATCAAAACTTAGACCTGTTGAAAATAATGTACAAAATATATATTAAACCAATTAACTTTAATTAAAGATAATTCATTATTTTTAAAATGACAAAATCATAACTTTAAGCTCACTTGAAAGCTAAATATTATTATAAGTTTTTGAATTAGACTATTTAACAAAAATTATAAAAAAGCTTGAAGTTTTGTGTAATAGAAATTGATTTTTTGGTAAATTACTGGGATTATTGTGATGGTTTATGCAGGCAATATGCAAAGTGATTAGTAGATATGGAATTAATAAATAGTCTAAATTATTATTTTCTTCATCAGCTCTAAAGATATCGTTAAGCCTAATCTCTATGTACAAGAAAGAATTGATGAGAGTTTTACATCAAAGTAAAATAATCACAATCATGTCTCATGCATTTATAGGCATAATCTGGTAGTAAGTGCATATATTCAACCTTAAGAGGTAAAAAGTGTCTGTCCCATGTTGAAGGATGTTCATGGTTCAAACTCCAATTCCCTTTAAAGAAGATTTTAGCTTAAGCATTCATACGAGTTTCAGCTCTCCTCCTAAAGAATTACAGCTCTTTCCAAAATGGAAGACTTTCATAGAGCAGTAACTCTCAAAAATTAGAAGGCAAGCAATCCTTCTTCCTAGATCAACTTCAAAATGGCAAAACTTCTGAAACCTACATGTAGTCATTTCTATCCCAATCCAGCAAAAGGTGCAAGACAACTCATTAACTGTTAAGGGCAGAGAGCATGCCCCCAGTAGCAGTTGGTATTACCACCTCCCAACCAGGTCCTTTAAGGGAGATGCTGCCCACTGGACCATTATGTTCATTGTCATCTACTGGGCATCCAATCAGGTCACTGCGATCCAATACCCTCTCCAAATCCTCATCACTAATATCTGTCTGTATCAACTTGTCTTCTGCAGTTTCTTCATCTCGAAGCAATGCTAGTGGGTCCTCTTCCTGAAAATTTAGTCGGAAAATCCACTAATGAAATCAAACAAAACAAGTGAAGCATATCATTCAAGTATTCTACTACAGCATTTTCTGTTTTCAACAGGCATAGTGGAGCAACAATACAACAGTGAACAGTCAAGATTCCACTCCCTTCATTGATATCATTTCATCAATAAACCACCAAAGATACAAGGCAAGTCCAAAAGTAGAACAAAGAATGACATCAAATATAATGGAAATAAAAAAAATCCTCCAAATTACTAGCTACTGTGTAATAGCTCCACCAAAGTGATAAATAACCCAATAAAAAAGAGAAACAACGAACATATAACAAACCTCCATATCAATCATGGCATTAGACTTTGTTCTTTCTTGATGAAACTGCCCCTTACCAATGACCACATGCTCAAGCTTCAACTTACTAAAAGCTCTTTTCAAAATCCGACCCTGTAAACATATAATATGTCATTCTCGCTTACCAATAAGTGTTAACTCACATTTACCAATGGGATACCTCAATGGACTGAGCTGTTGCAAGTCTGTAAACATGAACAGGCTTAGTCTGGCCAATTCTATGACATCTATCCATGGCCTGCAAATCCATTTGAGGATTCTGGAATACAGATGCAAGTGAATTAGCTCAACATTGTGATTGGTGGAGGAAAAGTGAATGACATGAAGAAATACCCAGTCACTGTCATATAATATGCAGGTATCAGCTGCAGTGAGGTTGATACCCAATCCACCAGCTCTAGTGCTCAGAAGAAATATCCTATAGTTGCTATTCACATCATTAAACTCCTGGATCTGATTAAGCAAAAGAAATAGTTCAAACTATAATTATTCACCCATGTTGAACGAAACTGTAATTATATCAACACAAATTAGTAGATGTAAGGATTGAACTTAATGGTAGAACAGCAATTACTCCATAACCAATTGATTTTTACAAAATAGTCGCTTCCAAAACATTATAGAACCAACAAAGCTGACTGAGAAGAGCGGATGTCTAACCAAGACATTGAAAGGGGCCCTTAAAGATTGCATTCAATGAAGCAACATGAAATGGCCAATTAAATCAAAGATTCCATAAAGGAATAATAGCTTACCGTTACTGACACAACTAGGCTAGCTACCTTAAATGTACGATAGCAAGAAAAAAAGGTCTATAATATAGACTCAGCATTAAAGCTTCGATAAATTATCAAGTGCGGCTCAATGCTTAGAAGTATTAACGAGTGAAAAACATCATATTCCATAATTGTATAAAAACAAAAACCAACCTGTCTTCTCCTTTCATCCAACTTCACACTGCCATCAATTCTACAAACTTCATAACCTCTTTCACTAAAATAATAATCCATTATGTCCAAAATCTTAGTCCACTGAGTAAATATCAGGACCTGTTTATGGGGGCAGTTGAAAGTGAGTAGGAAACTTTTGAGAAAAGAAACAAATGTTACTATTTATTAACTCCTATATCTTACTTTGTGCTTAAGTGCAAATAGCCTACGCAACAATTTGTCAAGCAACTTGAACTTGCCACACTGCTCAACTATCTGCTCCACAGGTGGGTAGAAACCTGTCAAGAATACAAAGAGCCTCTAGTAAATCTGAAAAGAACGAATTTGCAATAGAAGTACAAAATGAATAAACATGAAGTACATGAGCCATCGAAAGCAGACTCTAATAGGTCAGGGTGGTTGCAGTTCTTCCGTAGCTGAACCATCAAATTGTTGAGCTTTCCTTTCATACCACGTCCTAAAATTTCATAAATCAGAAGTTGATAAGTCAATTGGAAAACATAATGCAGGAAACAGTATCAACTATCAAGAGGGAAAAATAATCTACCAACAGCTACTATAAATTGAATAAAGCAAATGAACAAATTGTGCAGCACACTAACTCCATTTCAACCATGGTCAAATTATAATTAAAAAAAATGATTGAAAATCCCTGTAGACAAATAACCAAATCTAACCCAAACTGAGTCACTCAGAAACAACATAAATTGCTCATAATATTACACTATTTTTCTGTGAATGAAAACATGGATCTCAGAATGATAACTTCATAGGGAGATGCCTCATGCAAAAGACCTTGCGCTGAGATATTTTAAACCAATCAATAATAAGAAAAACATAAATGATTTTCCTCGTTCATTTTGAATGTATACAGTTAAATTCCTGACTTCAATAAGTTGTTATCCAGGTTCACAATCTTCCAAATTAATAGTAACCAAGCTTATGAATTTACAGCTCATGCCTCTCACTTGGAAGCCATCATACCTTAATGGTAACAGATTCCACATGCATGTTTTCAAGAATGCATGAGATGTCAGCCATTGGCTCTGCTCTATTCATCAGATCCAAAGGCCAACATCTCCATATGCAAAGAATCAATTTCACAATGTAAATGCCAGCAGTCCTGGTATCCAAAATTCAACATCAATCTTAAATTACATTGAGAGAAAAATAAAAGAAAAGGTTAATAAAGCAGCTTTTCTTCCTTATAATGAAAGATTACATAGTAGCATTTCCCACACAATTGAAAGTAATACCATACCTGTATCCACCTTCTCTTGTAAATAGCCCTCTAAAGTCTTATTAACTAAATGATCCTGAAAGTTCTTTTGATGATCAGTCAAGGTAGCATATAAAATTATCTCTTTTTTCCGAGGGAGCATCTGCTCCACATCAACCTTCATCCTCCGGAGGAGAAATGGACGCAATATGGCATGAAGTTTAGCTACCACCTGAAAGTGACAATCCAGGTGTTCATATCAAGTAGAATGGTTTATACAAGCTAAAGTGCATTGTTACAGAGGATACTTACCTGTGCCCTTCTCTTCTCTTCCAGCTCCTCCTTCATTGCTTCACCACTAGTCTTTCCTGACAGATCAAACCTGAACAAATGCAAAAGGTCATGACTAAAGTGTAACTTTGAATGAAACAAAAGGGCACAATGGCATAGTCAGAGGAAGGTTTTCACTGAGACATCAATCACAAACAGATGTCCAAATAACAGTGGACAGCACCCAACATAAATAAAGGGTCCTTTAATCAAAATTTGAATAAAAGATTGAAATAGATAAAGACATCCGCAAATCCGAAAGGATTACATTCTTCACTAGAATTACTTATTTTCCCATGCTGACCGTATTTACTTAATTCACCATTCACATATTCATAATCTTATCGTCTTGTTTGTTGTTTCACAATTACTGACAAAAACATAATTAAAACACAAAATGCTGAAATTTGCACCCCGCACCCCCAAAAAAAAAATGTAAATAGAGATATTTTATCTAGCTGATGGATGTACACTAAGGTTCCACCAATGTTACTTCTAACACATATTTTGATGAAGGAAATAGTCAACATGAGTTTATCAATTGAAAAGTTTACATATTTAATCTGCTAAAAAGGATGCCAAACCTAAGTTCATGCCATCCCAAACAAGCCAAAGGCGTTTCCATGATGTCCAGACTAGGAAAAAACCAAGAAAAATTCCATGCAGAAAGTTTGGAACACACATAAGTATATGGAGCATTTGAGATCATGATTACATTTTCTAGTTCTGCTGCAAAATTGAATGAAAATGCAAGTTCCCATGCGGGAACAAATGACTTTTCATGGTTAACCAAGATTATGATAAAAAATACATACATATATATTTATAAACAACAGACTAAAGACAGAACTAGCTTACCATGACTCAAATTCATCATGGGATTGGAAAATATCAGGCAAAATAAAATTTAACAATGTCCAAAGCTCAGCCAAATTGTTCTGCAGAGGTGTTCCAGTTAACAGAAGCTTATTTTCAATAGGCAAGTGCTTCAATTCCTTCAACAATTTGCATTTTGAGTTTTTTAACCGGTGCCCCTTCAGGAAGAAATTTAGTCAGTATAACCAAGCATCACTAGGCATCATGGTCCCTGTGGGAAAAGGTTCAAAAGAGAAGTGCGGGCTTCACACAGTAAAGTGCAAATCTTCAAGATGCAAAAGAAAATTATGAAAATTCAGCACAAACAATTGAAAAAGGTATTTAATAGATAAATGAAGAAAATAGCAAACAAATAGCATTTAGTGCAAATGATTAGACTTTTTGCAACAAGGTCTAGTGTCATTCCTTCATCTATTTAAATTTCATAAAATTTTAATTCAAGACATAATCTGAAACTACTCTAAGTACAAATAAGTAATGATTTAGATTATACAGAAATAGCAAGAATATTGACATATCCACAGTGAATCTCATGTACAGTATGGTGTCCAAACATGAGAGTGTGTGTGTCTGAGTAATCAGTGACAAATCAAATTTAATGTTGCTCAATGATCCAAATTAAAGGTACTTTTAGCACCTTCTGCACCTCATCATAAAGGATTACAAAACCTTCTCTGTGTGCTTTGCGCATTAAATTTTAAGCAGATAAAATTTTAAGAACAATGCAAGGATAGTAAAATCTAACAACCTCTTTAGAATACTAACCTCATCAACCACAAGATATTTCCAATTGTAATGTCTCAAATACTTTTTCGAATCAGACAACGCAATCTCATAAGAAGTAACAATAATGGGAAACTTTGGGCCAATAGATCCACGCATGTATTTTCTCCTTATCTCATCCCTTTGTTTCTTATCACCATGGTAGATGATTGCATTTAGAGAGGGTGCAAACCTATTTGAACCAATTCACAGGGCAAATTAAATTGCATATTAAAGATAAAAGTTTTAATTTATGTGCATTCACAAGAAAGAGCAAGCTAAAAGCTTACCTTGAAATCTCATTTACCCAATTTGAGAGAGTAGAAAGAGGAGCAATTACTAAATACGGACCATCTAAGCCATTCCCTTTTAGATGCGCAAGAAAACCAATTGTTTGTATAGTTTTTCCAAGTCCCATTTGATCAGCAAGGATCCCATTGAGACCATTTTGCCACAAGGAAATCAACCATTTCACACCTTTGATTTGATAGGACTTCAACTTCCCACCAGTCAACAAAGGTACCAGCTCTCTCTGCTCTTCCTCAAGTCTTTCTTCCTTGGTCAGATTTGCATCTTCATAGTTTTCAGCTTCTTTAGATCTTGTAAGCATTGCAGCAACAGCCCTCTTGGCTTTCCTCTGAAAACATGTTGCGGCACTTGTCATGATGTTTCAATTATTAAGGACCTTAAGATGCATCCAGACACTAGCAAAGCACAGATAAGAACCAAAGTAGACAAAAAATATTAAAAAGGCAGGTTTACATAAAATTCAGATTGCAATTATTTTTAACAGTGCCGCTAAAAATCCACATCACCTTGAGCAGAAGAGGAAAGATAAGTTATTGTCCACTATTTTCATCTTCACTTGGCTTCACTTGATTTCCATATGAAACACCGTTAATCCAACTAATATCTAAATTTCTTACACCTGTGAGCTGCTTTGATTCCATAGCCTTATAAGATAGCAACACAGTTATTCTTGGAATGCCTGACTACAGAGTCGTATCATTTTATCACTTAATAATAGTTTCACGAAATTAAATGTTGTTTTATTTTTCAATCTAATAACTTTTGACATCTTCCAACTTTACCCTTTAAAATCATCTTCACAAATGGCCTCTATTATAGTTTTCCTATCAACAATAGAACCCTATTACATCAACATGCAACCGTCTCTACACATACTGTTTCTAAAGCAAATTGTGAATAAATAGATATCTTCCTTGCATTTAATCAATGAAGTCTCTATGTATACACACGCACACAACACACAGAGACATGAATAATTCATGAACAAACTAAAGGAGCATAGGAAGAATTACAAAATTATATTGTCCAGTAGCTTTTCTTTTAGGGCCACGAACTCTCTTTCCCAGAGGAGTTTCAGACTCCTGCTCCACTCCATTCTAGTAAATAAAAAAATAGATCAAATTTAAACAGGAAATATGAATAAGAAAGCATAATACCGAACCAAAAAAATATCTAAAACATGAGTTTGAGAGGATACACGAGTGATTTCATCCATTTGTTCCAGCAAGAACTCTGAGTAGAGTTGTGTTTGAGATAGAAGCTCATCCAACTTGGTAAACTGGGTGCTATTCAAGTGAGGTGCCACTTCTGGCTGTCCCTCTTCCTTTGCTTCTTGTTTCACCCGACCTTCCAATAACTTTTTTTCCTCCTCTGCCATTGCTCTTGAAATAAGAGAAAAATCCCCATTTTTTGCATCTAGAAGGATGTCTTTTTTCAATTTGTCTCCACTTTTATCCTCACATTTCTCCTTCAAATTAAAAATAAATAAATAAATGAAACAAATGATCAACCTCGTGATGAAAGAGCATAATTATCGAGATTTTAAGGGAAAAAATTTTACCAGCAAGCATATAAACAAAATGTAGGCTCGAGCACAAACAAAATAGGATAAACTTAAAATTTTAACCTTGACTTACTGGTCAAAAGAACGTTCAAGTACTGAACTAACAAATGCATGCCCATGGACATGTTTGACATTAAATCTCGATAAATTTCATAAAATTTGTTCCATTTGCAGTAAATATTCAGGAACAAGAAATATGACTTATCAAGATATGGGCACAGGAAAGTATGAAGAACTGCGAATCAAAATTAAGCACCATAGCAGAAAATAGTAAACTAGTATCACATTATAACTCCATTAGGTTTGTTCTCATTTTCTTTCCCTCCCTCCCCCCCCCCCCCCTCCCTTTTTTTTTTCTTTTCTTACTATTCAAAGCAAAAACAAATTAGAATCCTGGAAAAGGACAAGTGTTTCTTTATTTTTCTCACGTGAAGCACAGTTGAAGTCTACTATTAGAAAGCATGAAGTTTAACTAAATGGTGCTAAGAATAGTATTAAGCTCACAAATATAACGATATACAATATTTGTGCATCAAACCTCAAACAAATTCAAAATATAAAGACTTAAAAAGAACATTAGCCTTCTAAATTACGAAGACTCGAAGAATAAGAAGAAGAAGAAACTAAACTGCTTATAAATCCTAGAAAATGAGGCCATATGCCTACACCCTTCATTCCCTGCTTCTAGCAAAAGCCAAACAAAGGATCCTCGTTACACCAGGAACCGAACAGACTCATAAAATGGAATCCTGAACCATTTAAAAGAAAAATGAAAAAGTGTCTCGAGAGAGGGCCAAAGCATACCTCATCTTCAAGAACTGAAGCCGGTGAATCAGCAGAGACGTTCTTCATCTCGTTCTCCGCATTCATTTGAAGCCCTAATGATATCAAAATTAAGAAAAAAAAATGGAACTCCAAAACAATATATGAAAAAGAAAACCACTTTTACAGGATATTGAAGAACCTTAGGATTAAAATAACCCCCCACTAGTCATTAATAAAAACCAAAAAGCGCGAAATTCATAAATTAGAAAGGAGATAGAGAATTACAGGGAGCTTAAGGAAGGCGAAGAGGAGAGGAGGGAGAGAAATAAATAAAACGGTATTTTATTTATTTTAATTTAATACCCACCAACTACGGTCAATGGGCGGGAAAACAATGGTTTGACATTTTTGCCCTGGAATATGCAGCACTTGCACCGTTGCCCCACGCCCCGCCCGTGCTAGCTAATTTTTTTTTTTTTATTTGTTTATATTTAATGCCATTTTTTTTATGACTCTTTGGATTATATTATAAATTTTATTTAAGGGTTGAGATTACTTGGACAATTTACCATCTAACTAAAATAGGATGGTGTATTAGGATATATATGCAGGTTGTGAAGGCTCTTGGTATAAACAAATTCATACAAGAGCTTTGTATTTTATGCTAGAGATCCTGTAGGCAAGAAAAGTGCTATAAGTTCTATAGAATAAACATTGCATGAGAGAAAATGAAGAATAGCTGAGCTAGAAATGTATAAGCTGATACTTTTACATGAAAGTGAAACAAATGTTCAATTGCATACATCTTTACTTGAAAATAAATG
>CAOGCB010761518.1:0-12702 GCA_948266635.1 Cnidoscolus chayamansa
ATTCAGCCCAATTTTACCTTTCCAATCCACTTTTTGTTAAATTTTCACATTCCAAAGCCTAATTTCATACCTGCAATTTTTCTAACCCAAAACTAAAAGAAAAATATAAAACATAACAAAAACACACACAATCACACAAAATAACATAAACAAATTTGCTATTTTGGCAAAGCCATCAAGCTTCCACTAGAGTGGGAAGGGAAGGTCCTTTCCTTCCTGAATTTCTTATTTCGACTTCCTTCTTTGAAAAGAACTCTTCTTCTCCAAAAGGGAGTTCCCAAAAGGTCGTCCCCCTCAAATGGTGTGGAGTGGGGTATTTATAAGGTTTTTTTTCCTCTCTCGTCTATACGATTATCCTTCAAAGGAGCCATCTAATGTCGTTAATTTAAAGATATGCAGGGCATTTAATATAGTAGTCAGCTCAGCCGCATTTAATGGGCCGCTCGAGGTAAAAAAGGTTATGGTCTGAACAAGGTTTTGCTTAGCGTGAAGTGACCATTCAGATCCAATGGTGGAGGCTAGAGGAGGGTCAAATCCAAAGGTGCCCATTGTATGATGAATATGGACTTTTCTTGCATGGGCACAAAAGCTCTAAAGGGGCACATGGCACGGGCCACACCAGCATCTTGCTGCACTGTTGATATGATTTTGAAGAGATTTGAAAGGTTGAGATTGAAGGCATAATTTCTTACTATGGCAGCTGAGCTTCGTCAGACATCTCGAGAATGTGATGGTCTAGGCAGTGGTGTCCAAGGGTCTATTTCCCATATCGTGGCGTAGGGTGATACCGAGAGACACATCTCGGTTTTAAGATGGGCGAGAGATGGTATCTCGCCATGAATCACGGAGCCGTGTCGGCTAGCATTTCTGCCCTTGGGTCCGTTGCCCATCCTTGGTTCGGCTTAGGTCCAAATTCCTTCGTGGTCTTTCCTTGGGCCCAAAGCACACTTGCAACATTATTTAGGGTGTCGAACAAATTACTGTGTCCACATTCATTATAAATGAATTTATTATATGTGCAAATTATAAGAAGCATCTAGCTATGCATCATGACTCCTATAGTACTAGAAGGTCTAACTGTGGTTTAATCATACCCTTCCATAATTTGCTACCATGCAATATATCCTTTAACCTCTTACATTCAATCTTTATTGAAAATGTAACACATTGTGTCCAAGTTTAATCATTATTAAACCCTTGGATAATTAGAATCACCATTCTACTTTAGTCTAATGAGTCTTACCCATGTTGAAACTATACTCTAGCTAGATGTTTCTTTTCGAGTTTTCGACACAACATGATCCCTACATTATTTAGAACTAGTGAATATTTTATTGATCACTCAATTTTGTTTAAATAGTGTCACTATACCCAATCTCTCATCTATGAACACCTCATGACAAAGCATTAAGACTTTGAGTCAAAGTATAGCTTATATGCTTAAGGTATCCTTTGTGATCTCAAGTCAATGGATAATGCACAACCATTATTATGTGAGTTTTTAATGTCGAGATGAATATCTCACTATCAAGTCTCCAATGAACTTGTTCCCTAAATAAGCATTGATAGTGCCACCAACACTACAAATATGTTTAAGTTCATTTTGCATGATTGCATATGTGTTTTTCATATTTTATGCTTTCTTGTTTTTTTTTTGTTAGAAAAGTTTCAGGTAGAAATTCAAGCAATGGATTGGATATGGCTTCAAGTTTGTGCAGAAAAGGATCAATATTTGGCTAAATATGAGAAAACCAAGATGAGTCGCGACATTGATTCTTAGGCATGAAGGCACGATGCATACGAGCAGATTCGGGCAGTAATGACGAAGTAAAGTCGCGGGCGCAACATATTTCACCAGAAGCCAGAAACTACCTATTTTTCTAGAGAGTTGTGTTGTTTCAACAAGCAAATCAAAAGCCCCTACCAAAAGTCAGTTAAAACACCCATTTGGCTGGCCAATCATCTTTAAAATCGCCATCCTCTCTTTTCTTATAAATACCAGTCTAATCAAGAAGAAAAGGGGGAATTATGCAGCATTAAGAATCAAAGTTAAATACTTAGAATAAGATTGGTTATCACCACTTACATTGTTCGTGCAAGAAACATATCAAGGAGTTCCTTGAGGTGTGATGTCCTCCGGAGGCGAGAGTTTGATTATTTTTTTCTTCTCTTGTTCATTAAGACTTCTTATATGTTGCTCTTCATTATTCTCTACTCAAAACAAATAGTGTACTATTGGTATTCTCAATAATTGTTTCTTTAAGTTATCTTTTGATCTTTGTTTAAATCAAAATTACTGATTATATTCTTAGAAGGAAATAATTCAATAAGATCAAAGAGATAGAATTTATGTTAACGCAATAAACATTTAAGTAAGTTTGCATGTAGACATTAACTTAGTTTATCAAAGTTAAGTCTAACTTGTTGTAATAATCAAAGAATAAGATTTAGGATTATCTTTGGTAGAGTAAGGCATTTGTTGTATGTAGAAATGCATATAATAAATAGAGTCATCCTACACCGAAAGGTTGGATTATATTTTACCAATTGCAATTAAAGATACACTTATTGCATGTATACCATTTTGTTTAAAGAGAAGAACATCTTATGCATGATCAATAACTCTAAGTACTGTGTTGTAATTCTTACTAATTAAGTTAAATAATATATTAGGTTCAAGTATAAGTAGAATAATAAATTAAATTCATAATATTTTATTGCTGTAAATATAAGTGTTAGGAATAAGTAGGCATAGCATGTTCCTCGTGGGAACGATCTTATTATTACTACATTGCAATCTGTATACTTGCGGGTAAACTAAGCAACAAGCATCCATAAGTTGACTCTAAGCATCAACATGCCGATAGCTTGTGAAAACTACTACTTAATCAAATCAAGGAGTATAATATATGTCCATCTATACGCATTGACGATATCCATCTCATCGTATAATAACTAGGGATAGTTTAGGCATAAATACAATTACATGTAATAAGAATCTCATATCATAAACTCTTCATGATTTCCTATACATTATGTCATCCAATTCCATGGATTTTATTATCAATTTCAAATTAAAATCAAACATTCGAATTAATTCATATGCATCAATAATAAAGAATGTAATAAATATATTATTACGAATGATCATGTCCAATAAAATATTCCTATTACATCAAGGCTCTAGGGCATACTCTGTAACAATCTTCCACACTTGCGCTAGAGCCAATAACCCTTGTACTTAATTCCTATACTATGTACTTGGTAGTCAAACTTATTATGGGGTATTGGCTTAGTAAGAGGGTCTATAAAGTTTTGCCACATAGGAACATGATCTATCTTTACATCTTTTCTCTTAATGATCTTTAGGATGAATGATACCATCTAGTACGTGTTTGGATCACTGATAAGACCATGGTTCCTTTACGTGCATAGTGGTTCCATAGTTATCATAATACAAGGGTATTGGATGCACAATGCTAGGTACCACTACAAGTTCAATAAGGAACTTTTTAATCCAAACAACTTCCTTAGCTACCTCAGAAGTTGCTATATACTCGGCCTTGTTGGCAGAATCTACAGTCGTCTCTTACTTGGAACTCTTCAAATTGACTACTCCATCACCAAATATTAACATATAACCTAACTAGGATTTTTAATCATCCTTGTCAAACTGGATTAAGGCACCCATGTTATGATATGATATTATGTACATGTAATGTATGATACCTGTGTTAGGAATTTAAATATTCCTCCTATGTTCATATGCCTTAATCTATTGAGATGCATGAGATCCATTATGTCAATGAATAGGAAATGACATGTAAATGTAAATGTAATTTATACGTAATGTTAGGCTTGTTAAGATTCGGTCACCTTTGGATTGTCGAGATTCAAACGCCGATAGCAGATCAGAAAACTGAGTTGTTACACTTATATTACTTTTAGAGCTACGAGGACATAAAAGCAAAGCATCATTCATGTTGCCTACTCACTATCTCCGATGTGCTTCAAGTAAGCAACTTTCTTATCTATAGTAAAATCATCTAGTAGAATAGCCCTATCTAACACAGACCACTTTATACTATTTGAGAACATTTCTCAAATTTCAGTACCATTCCATGTATTTAGAACCAATTAACTTGTTTTCATCAATATCATAACTTAGATTTATGTTTGGTGTTTTCATATTGATGTGGATGTAATAATAGTACGTTAAAGTATGGAGATGATATGCATTAACCTATGTCTAAGGTTATATGTAAATTAACTCCTACTATTTTATTGCAAAATAATAACCCACACTATTTAATATGAGAAATCCCATTGGTAAGGCTTTCCTAGTGAATTTATATCCATCGTCATTAAAATTTTGGCCTTGGGTTTGCCCAACAAGCTTTGCTTTAATTCAAATGGTATGTATATCATACCAATTTCATTATATACAACTACTGAATCGTTGGGATATCAACTCTTGATATATGTATATCTCATATACATATCCGCAATATTGCCTATAGTTTCAATAGCCTTGGTGTAACAGCCTACTCTCATCGACTACTATCGACGTTAGAATCTCGACCACCCGAAGGTGATTAAAACCTTAACAAGCCGTAAACGTTACATGAAATTACATTTTCCATTCCATTATCATCACCTTAAACACTAACATAAAACATAAGTTTATCATTAACATAGAAATCTCATGCATTTATTGGATTTGAGTATAAGATAACACAAAGAATATTAAAATCCTCAATAAAGGTGTCCTACATGTACATATACATATCATCATAATAAACATAACGTATGTACTTTAATCCAACATAAACATCAATTACATGAGATTATAAAAACATAACTTTAACATAATTCTTAACATTTTACATTTATACATTCCTAGGAGCAATCACACATAACTAAGTCAGCAATTACCCAACATTTTTTGGTACATCCTACATACCTATGAAAAGTTGGAACGGGAATCGGAGATGGAATGGGAGGACATAATTTTGAAATAACTTTGTGAGTAGATACAGGAAACATATACATAAAATATAACTTTTGTTCTTGTGTGCATGCAACATCGTCAAACATTTCACCTTAGATAAATATTGCCACCAAGATCCCTTAGTAGACCCAATTGGCAAGCCATCTTCTTGGAAACTACTGAAAACATAAATATGTACCCAAAAACTCCTTTCGGTCATTTAGGACTTACCATATCATAAACATATCTTAAATATCCCTTAGAATGTCCTAACCTCACTAGTGTTTCTTTTGTGGGACAATTTGTGGTAGATCCTGAAGGACATTCCAAACGAACAATATAAAACATATTTGAGGGACATTTCTAGGGATATAAACCGTGGGTCATCATAAATATTAACATACGAGATTGAGATTGAGGATTGTCCAACATTACCTTTCACATATCATGAATCAATTCAATGTAACATATTTCATGATCTTAATATGGATACTAATTACTGTGCAAATGGTTTAGTTAAATTGTCTTGAATATGATATATATTTATAAGGTTGAGTTAGGTTCTCCTATATCATTATGTTTCTATTTGATTGATTTGGAATCACTATTTATAGTGATCATGTGATTTTTGGAACTTATGTTTGGCTTGGTTAGATGTTTTGCAAACAATAAGACTTATTGCTAGTCTAAATCCTATGATAGGTCATCATGCAAAAGTCCCATTACTCCTCAACCTCCATAGAAGTTCTTAATTGAATCATGTCATTGCAAGTAATTAGTTGTCATCATTAGAGCACTCACAGTCATTAACAACTTAATGGTAAAAAAATTATTCATGATAACTTAGAAAAGAAAATGTGGTGAAAGTTGTGAAGTTATTGGAAAAAAAAAACATATGAGCTACCGATGGAGATGTAGAAAAAGGAATAAGAAAAGATAATGTAGTGTAACACCCGACACATTTCTGATGTCAGATTCTGAATTTTCGACCGGAATATTTATGGAATATTTGAAACTTGGGCTGGAATAGTGTTTGTAGATCAAAATGCTAAGTTATAAAAGTTAAAGGTCAAAATGTAAAATGTAAGGACTAAAATGAAAAAATAGAAAATTTGAGGGACTAAAGTGAAATTTGGCTAGGGCTAACTTGAAAAGTTAGGCCCGGCTACCGAACATGAAGAACGATCGTCGAACCCATATTGCCACTTCCATAATAAATAGTGGAGGCAGCCAATCAAGGGAGGAGTTTTAGTAATTCCTCCTCATTTTCTCCAAACACAAAAAATTCTAAGTCCCTAAAATTAAGGATCAAAGCAAGTTTAACAAGAATTGAATCAATGGTACACAAAGTAAGGGAACTTAGAGGAAATCGAAGAAGAGAGTTCAAATCCGAAGTTCCAACAGATTCAAGCCTCAATCTAGGTTAGTTAAATGTTATAAAGGATAAATTAATAAGAGAGATAATGCATGCAAATGGAAATTAGGTTAAAATGAGGAATGCTAAGGGAAATGATCAAATGACCAAATGATGAACTCAAGCGGAATGAATGCATGTTATATGAACTTAAAGATGTTAGAAACATGTTAGTAATGTTAGATTGGGTTACGTGTTTGGCGGGCTAAATTGAGTTTAGGCTGCTGAAATTGGAAGCAAGTCAATAGAGTAAGGGAAAAATCCGGCTTCGGCAGCTGAAGGTGGGACTTTCTACTGCCGAAACTGGTGGTATAAGAAACTAGCGGCAGCCGAACTTGCTACTGAAATAGAGACTTTTGTCTCTATACAAAGGATCTTCGACCGCCGAACCTGCTATTGAAATTCGTCCAGTATTTTTTAACTTAAATTGCTATGATTAATTATGATATGTTTATGTTATGTTCTAAGAGAGTTTATGAGATTATTTTAAGTATGTTTTGAGACCAATGTTGATTTTCTAATCTGAGTTTGGAATACAGGATCAGACTTCTAAATTCAGGGACATCAGTGACGAACTAGGGATTTGTCAGCATGTCAATTTCCAGGTGAGTAGATACTAATTATATGTTTTACAATACAGATAATGAAATGTTTATGACATATTCAGGCATCAAAGATATGTTAGGATGTTTGTATTAGAGCACGAGATATGTTGCATTGCATTATTACATGATACGTGAAGGGTAATATTGGATGACCCTCGATCCCATAAGTTTACGTTTATGTTATAATCCATAGAAAAATGTCCCTCGGAATACCCTTGGAAATGTATTATGTATATTCGTTTGGCTTGTCCCTCGGGATATACCATGAATCGACCCCTCGAAAAAGTTTTCCCTCGGAAGAATCACTAGAGAATACATGTTATATTTCCTTAGAATATTCTATGGGATATATATGTTATGTTATGTTTATAGATATGGTAAGTCCAAGGTGGCCGAAAGGAGCTTCTTGGCGCATTTTAAGTTTTCAGTAGTTCCAGGGGGATGACTTGCCAACTAGATCTACTAAGGGATCTTGGTGACAATATTACTTAAGGTAAATTGTTTGAAGGTGTTGCATTACACCTGCACGAAATATTATTTTTTATTATATATGTTTTCTGTAATTACTCACTAAGTTATTTTCACAGCTTACCCCTTTTATGTCCTCCCATCCCATCCCTAATTCCCAACCCCATTTTTCACAGGTATGTAGGATGCACCAGAAGAACTCAGGGTAGAGTTGGACATGTCCCTATGATGTCTTAGTATCTATAAATTTCATGTAATTGCCTTTAGGATTTAACTTAAATGTTATTTCTTATATTAAGTATGTTTATGAAATTAATGTTTTAAGTTTATGTTTGATCTTAAATTCATATTGTATAAATAATGTGAGTTGAACATTAGAGATTAGATTTCAACACTGATATTAAAAAAGTTAAGTTATGTGGTTACATGTTATACAAGTTATTTGTAACTTAGGAATTTAATCATTCCATTCGGATTAGAGGTGCCTTAACTTAATTTAATGTATGATATCTTAATATTTATATTATAATGTTATTTTAAAATAAAGAAAAGAATAAAAATGGAATGTTAATGTTTACAGGTTATTAGGGTGTAATCACCTTCAGGTGATCGAGATTCTAACGCCAGTAGTAGTCAGCATAGGTGGGTTGTTATAGACTTGGTATCAGAGCTCTAGGTTACATATGATCGGACATAGAACCTCAATATAACATGTTATAGAATGTCATGGGGCAAATGTTATAGGGAGTACACGTCCATTAAAGAGTAAATGTAAATGTCATGGCTATGATGATAAATGTACTAAGTATATAATGATGTGTATACTATGCATCTGAATGTTTGATTATGTGAATTTTTATGTTAGTTCATGTGGTGACACGTGAACTAAATGTTATGTATTGACATGTTTGGTTTCTTTACAAAAGCTAATAATGAGAGGATTCCATAGGCTTATGGTACAATCAGGAGCTCCAACCGATAGTGAGTGAAGGGCGACATTAGAAAGCTCTAGGAGATCATTTGATGTGGAGAGGATGAGAATAGATCCTTTTAGGATGTCTGGAGGAAATCGTCAATATACAGGGTATGACAAGAGAGATGGAAACTTAGGGACGAAAATGAAAATAAGAGGAATGGGAGATTTTGAAAGAGGGTTTAAGACTGCAATAGGGATGATGCATCCCCACCTATAGTGTATATTTATCCTTTAAGTGATAATATATAATATCAAAACCAGTCTCTTTATCCTCCATTCTTGTCATGTTCTTCCTCAACCCCATTCACATCAAGGATACCAAGATAATGAAATAGTGTCGGAAAACCCAACTCTAGTAGCCCAACCAAATTTACCTACTCTTGTAGCACTAATTCCTGAACCTCAGTTGATTAGGGAAGCTGAGAGAAAAGGTAAAACTTTGAAAAAGTCCAAGAAGAGTAAGTTTTGGAACAATTGAAGTCCATGTTAGGAATGAGTGATGATTCTGGTTCTAGTTCAAAAAGGAGGCCATGTGCTAGATGCGAGAGGGTCCTTGTAGGTACATGATTGAAACATGTTATCACTGTGGAAAAAAGGGACACATGGTTGGAGAATATCCTGTTATGGTGAGTGTAGCACAGGCATGACAAGCGGCGTTGGGTAGAGAGACCCAATCGATTACTAGATCGACCTCATTTTCAGATTCACAGAGTAGAGGTTGTCAAGTAGATTTTTCAACGGGAGCACTAGGAGGAAGCTTTACCGGACTGGCACACAATATTAACAAAGCCTTATTGGAGGATGACTTCTTTGGCATGATGACATCAGGTAAAAATTTCATTAGTTATTTATATATGTGAATAGGTATATTTAGATTGATAGACTTAAGAGTACTTACTCCTTTACAGCACCTAGGATATTGAGTAATGAGATGTTTATGATTTCACTATTGAAAGGTCTTTGAGGAGTCAGTGAACCTAAAAGTGAGTGATATTGATAGAGATGACATGTAAATATGATCAAATGAGTATGTTGTAGGTAGTATGTCAAGATATAGGTTACTAAGCTATTTAGGAGAATGTATCAGGAGTCTACAATTTATATAACTAAAAAATAAATAAAAAATACTAAAAGTTAAATGTTAGTGCCGGTAGTGTGGGAGTATCCTAAAATGTTTCCCAAGAACTTTACAAGATAGCCACCTAATAAGGAAATAATGATTGCGATAAAATTGGAAATGTATGTCAAGGTTATCTCTATATCATCGTATAGGATGGTATCTGTAGAGTTAAAATAAAGTGATAATATAAACCCAAAGATTTAGATGACTATGAGGAATAAGTACTCATTACCGCAAATTGATGGTTTAATTAATCTATTAGTAGGAGCAAATGACTTGTCCAAGATAGATATCTGATCATGTTATCATCAATTGCAGATTAACGATGATGAAGAAACCAATACTTTGTTTAGAATGAGATATATACACTATGAGTTCATTGAAAAGTTGTTTGGGTTAATAAACACCTTACAACATTCGTGGATCTCATAAATTTAGTTGTTAGATCATTTTTGGATTACTTTGTGATGATCTTCATCGATAACATCATAGTGTATTCCAAAAAAAAAATTGCAAAGGAGCATGCCCAATATGATGCGGAACCCCAGCTTATTGGAGACTGAAATGACACATACCCTAGTATTGATTTCTAGATTAGTTATTAATTCCCCAATCTAAAGAACCCTTAATTGATTTCAATTAAGAACACTTATTATGGATTGATTAAATTAACATGCACAGGAAACAAGATTCACACAATTGTATACTAACCTTATTCGTTGTGCAATGTCGAGAACCAAGACTCTCTTGGAGAAGTCAATTATCATTCAATGATAATAAAGAAAATTATTCATAAGTTTTCGTTAAACGTTTTAAGTGGTCTTTATATATAGCCACAATACAAAACTAGGGTTTTCTAATAAAATAACGTCAAAAACCTAAAATACCCTTAATGAAAAAGGGTTTATCGCGGAAATAACAATAAAATTCGCGAGCGCGACTTATCAATTCGTGATCATGACTTTGCAAAAAATTATATAGAGACTTTGAATCTGAATCATCGGTCGCTAGCGCGACCCTCCAATTCGCGGTCGCGAAAATGCTTCCGGAGAGACAATAAATTCTTGATTCCAATTCGCGGGCGCGACATTCAACTTCGCGATCTCGAAAATGCTCCCTGAGAGACAGAAACTTTTTGATCCAAGTCGCAGGCGTGACTCTCCCAGGAACGAGAGCAACTTGGCTACTGTTCACGCATGAAAAGTTGATTTTTCTCTTGGTTCCAATGTGGTGAGCTGGACCAACCTTTGTCCACCTTCAGTAGTGAACATATCTTCAATCATATATAGTTGCATGAGTCCATTAGAAGTTCCTTTGAGTTCTTTTTCCCTTGACCTTGTATTCGGTCCTTGTGAAAGTGATGGCTCAATTGACTCTAAGTGGAATGTGTTCACATCAAACCATGACCCAGCAGGAGGATAACACCTTCGACAAAATGGTGTCATGTAACATTCTTATTGGCTACTCTTATGTACATGTCCCAGTAAACCCAAGTGCTTCCTACCTTTTCAAATCTCCTAGGGTAGTGAGGAATGTGGATCTAATGATTTCTCAAATATAATGTCCCTTATAGGTCAGTTGACCCAAGTGATCCCTCCTTATCAAAGTTGATATGTTAGTGTTTCCTAGTTCTTACAGAGGACATATATAACACTTGACACTTCTATGATATTGAAATTCAGATTTTTGAGATGGAATATTCTCGAAATATTCACACCCTCCTTATCAATGTTAATGTTTCAACCACCTACTACTAAGCCATCAACCTTAGAACCTAGTCAATTGGAGCCATGACGAGTGGTAGAAGGAAGGTGAAGATGACAAATTACCTCAAATTGGATGCACACAAGTACAAAGAAGGGGATGATTCATTTGAATATTTAAAGACACTGAAGATAATCACTAATGAGTAGGAGGCATGTGATAGCCAAGCCATCTAGATGGCAGGTTTTACATTAAAGCGTAGGAAGGCGAAGGAATGGTTCAAAACCTACATAAAGCCTATAGTAAATGAGCTGTCATGGGAACAATTCAACAATGAGTTTATGAAATGGGCATTCCCAAGTAGTGAGATTACTTTGGACTGTAGGAACAAGTAGTGAGATTTAGAGGGTAGGGAGGGTGGTCAGATGTGATGTTTCAAGTGGATACAATAAGTATGCCCACAGACTTAATTTCTACATTGAAAGCTCATCGGTTTCTTAAGAGGGGATGTTAGGGTTACCTAACATATATTATGGATAATGAGGTCATAGTTAGAGGGCTAAAGTCAGTGTCGATATTATGAGAGTTTCCAAATGGCTTTCCTCATGACATTATAGGTTCAACACCTAATAGATATGTTCAGTTTGAGATAGAGTTGACCTATCTCTATCCCGCCTTATAGGATGATACCTGCATAATTGAAAGAACTGAATGAACAGTTGCAAGACCTAGATGACAAAGGCTTCATTAGGCTGAGTACATCACCTTAGGGTGCTCCAGTGCTGTTTGTGTGGAAAAAGGATGGATCATGAGAATGTGCATCGCCTCCTGACAGCTCAACAACATGACAATAAAGAACAAGTTCCCCTTGCTAAGGATTGATGACTTGTTCAACTAGTTGGCAGGAGATGATGATTCACGCAAAAAGTTATAATAAATAAATAGAGAATGGAAGCATGAATAATCTACTAGCAAGTGTACCAGATCGGATCAAGTAATATAGTGGGAGAAAGAGTGTCGAACCTCGAGGATTAATTAATTACTAGGCCTGTATCAATTTTTATTACTATTTAGTTAATAATATATGATGATAGAATTATATGGACTAATATTGAATGTGCAAAAGAGAATTAAAAATTAATGAAGAGAATATGGGAAAAATAGAATCCACCTTAATTGTCCTAATCAATTTGTGTTCATGCTATAGTAGCTATGTGGAATTTTCATAAAAATTTGACAAACTTCAAATCTTTTTCAACTTAAAGTTTAAAAACCCCAAATTAAGATAATAGCTCCCACTAATTAAAGTAAATAAGGATTTAATATTACAATCATTAATTTCCCAATTAAAGGACTTCTTAACGTGATTAAAATAAATTCTCCCAATCCCTTGGTGAAAAATTAATTAACAATGTTGAATAAACA
>CAOGCB010761525.1:0-20634 GCA_948266635.1 Cnidoscolus chayamansa
ATTTTAACATGTATATATTTATTCTTGTGTTCATCTTTTAGTCATTTTACTTTTTTTTTTCCTCAAAATCCTTTAATTAACTTAATTTCTTCCCTTTAATCATCATTTAGAATTTAAACTAATCTAGATTAAAGACTTTAACCGGTTGAAAACTCGGACTGAACCTCATTCTACAAGTTCCTCTTAGTCTCCTTCTCAATCTTGCTTTTCTTTACAATTCTTTCTAAACTTTCACTTGATTTATTTCAAATTTGGAATCTTTGTATTGGATTTCAAGTTCTTAAGCTTTTTGAAGTCTAGAACATATTCAGAGTGTTTGAAATTTTGTCAAAATGGCTTACTACCTCTATTATTTATAATGGAGGTGGTAAACAATGGTTCAATGGCCGAACTTGGGTTCGGCGGCTAAACCTGACTTCTCAGATTTGCCTTAGCCGAATTTCACTTTAACTCCTTAACTTCTCCATCTTTGCATTATAGTCCTTGAAATTACATTTTAGTACTTTAAATCTTTTAACTTATCATTTTAATCCCTAATAACTATTTCAACTCAATTTTTAAATATTCTAGTCGGAAATTTACGTCGGAAAAGTGTTTGATATTATATGCAGTTTAAGTTTAACTCGTTTATTAAACAATACTAAAAACTAAATTCAAACTTCGTTCATTTTGAAAATAAATTAAGTCAAACAAGCTTTTATTAAGTTAAACTGAGTCTCGAATAGTCCACAAATAGTTTAGTTTATTTACAACTCTATTCATACTTACCTAATATAATTATCAATAAGCCACACATATATATAGATATAGATATACCGAGATTTATTATAATTTTTATTAAAATAAGGATGTGTTATATTCATTGAGTACATATACACTCATAAGAATCATTCCAAAGTTTTGATATTAATCTTACCACTCAAATTTCCACAAAAATAAATCTCATTGTTACCTTCAGAAAAAAAAAATTTACAATTTTTTTAAATAAATTTTACTTACTTTGATTCATATAAAAATATTTTATGTGTTTTTTATTGGCTAAATTTTCAATTTCACTATTATATGGGTAGTACAAAGATGGTGTGATTTAATTTCTTTTATTATTCATCACTCTCTAATCATAAAAAAAGACTAATAAATACCTTATTATAAATAATTTTGATAACTTCAAAAGAAAAAGAGATATTTATTTATTATAAAAATAGTTTAATTTGATATTGAGCAATGAATTTTAAATTCAAATCATAAATTAGCTTTATTTCATAACATCAACTCTACTTTCTATCATTTTATTAGTTTTTTTCTTTTCTTTTCTTTTCTTTTCTTTTCTCTCTATTTCTATTTACCAATGCTAATTTTCTTTCTTTTACTTCTATTTTTTTCTTCTATAAGTTTCTTTTTGTTATTATTATTTTCTTTTTTATATTTCTCTTTTACTTTTTCCTTTCTATTATTTTCTCATTTTCTTTATCCTTACATATTTTTATATATTTTCTCATCAATTATTATATTAAAACAAAACCATATTTATTGATTATAATATAACAAAGAAATTCACTAATTTACTAATAAATTTATTATTTTATTTGATTTTTTTATTTTTTTAATTTATCATTAGATTTTAAAACTATTAATTTCTGATTTTAGTAGTGAATTTTAAAAAATCTATTACTTTTATTAACAAATTTATCTATGAAAATTTCATCAAAATTACATAAACTTGTAAACTTTAATTTGAAATAGTAAAATATATAAATATTAAATTTTAAAATAAAAAAGTACATAGTAATTTTTTTTTTAAAAATGATATGTTAAAATATATATAAATTTTAAAGGATATGGAGAAAAAAACAAGTTAATTATATTTTATATGATAATCGATTATTAAAGAAATATTAATTATTATATGTGGTATGTATTTTTTTATTATAAAATTTTAAATTAATATATTTTATTATTATAAATTCAAATTCAAATAAGTTCATATATATTTATTAAAATTTAACTTAATTTATTATTTAATTTCTTAATGGTCTTTTAATGGATATATATATATTGTTCTGTAATTTGGAAATCTAATATCCATTAACATTTTCTTTCTTTGTTTCCTTTCTTTATGAACATGAAGAGTTTGTTCTGTTCACAAAGACAAGATGCAGCAGTCTACAGACAACATTAGCAGCACACCTTGCTTTTTTTTTCTTTCTTTCTTTCTTTTACTATTTCAGTATTTTCTGCTACTTAAAGACAACAACCTAGAACATCAAATCTGTAGCCAACCCATTACTTAGTAAGGTCCGGATGATTTATCTCGAAGAAGGTGGAGATTCCCCTTGAAGAAAAGCTGAGAAGAACGCCAGTGACTCACTTGGTTTGAATATAGGCACAGCATGCCCAGCTCCTCTAAATGTTGCAAAAGTAAGCCCTTCATATTCTTGAAACCAACCACTGACCTGATGTTTTTGATAACGATATGTCAAAGAACTGATAAATTTTGGAACTTTCTGAATATTGTTCATTTCAGTGAACAATTACCTGCTTCTGGTGGTACCATGGCCTCCAGGCTTTGGTGACAGGAAGCCCTAGAGATCCTAAGCTGTATCTTGTGGACAGTACAGGAACTCTTCCATCTGTATCTCCACTGAGCCAACACAAAAAAAATGATGAGATCATGAGATCAATATAGGAATTGTTTCCACAAGTTAATTATGCAATGCAGGAAACACAGACCTGTAAACCCATATTCTAAGTTTAGCTGCAATCAGTTTCTTGTATATTGGAAGCACTGATGGCTTTGAATCTTTCCACTCGGTAAATATCTTATGACTGAATCCAAGAAAGTGTATGAAATTGCTCAGATCATTCTGTAAAGTGCATAGTGTTGCAACAAGAGGAAGATGAAAAAACTGAGAGATGGATTTTCATTACTTGCAGATGCTCCAGTTCTTGAGCCGGTGACCGTCACTGACATGGAGGGCCTTTTGAACGTCAGGTCTATTGTAGAAAGCTCTTGCATAGTCATCCAGGCATGGATCATAACCACCCATAATCCTTGGCATCTGAAAAATAAAACTCCCTGATCAGTAATGTTAAAAGAATGAGTAGAGTCTTCGTGATAAAACAATCATCAGGAGTTATATTTTCTTCGAAGGAGTCACCATTGTAGATGAACGCATAAACATGACTTGCAGAGATTTGTCGTCTGAACTTGCTGCATCGCCAATACAAACTGAGGTGTAGAGGCTGAAAATATCAATCTCATTATATTGTCGGAATAATTCATCAACAGCTTGATTACAATCTTCATTGCTCCATGTATCATTACTGTTAAAGTTGCAGCTTTTTCTGATTATCTTGTGGGTTTCATCTGATATGACAGCGTGGCTCCAAGCATAATCCACCATGCCTGTCCAGTCCTCAGCATCACTCGTTTCAGGATTACCCATCTGTAATGGAGCAAAAAGGGTTAGTAAAATTCTACTGAGAAGTAGGATTACTATAACTATGCAAAAAGTTTCAACTCTACAGAAAGAACCATACCAGAATACCCCTGAGATCAATTTGAAGGGATGGGTCGGCTCCGTTTCTGTCAAGTATCAGCTCAGCAAGCTCCGGGACATATTTTCCTGTTAATCCATGTTAAACAATGTTACATACCAATGGAACTTAAACAAGGTGATGAAAGTAAGAGGTTGGAAAGGTTAAATACCTGCATAGCTTTCCCCAGCAATATAAAATGCCCGTGTTCTGTATGATGGGAATTTGAGAAACCACTTGTGCAGGAAAGCATAAGCATCATTGGCTAACAACAAAAGGGTATGAAGTAATTAGACTCAAGATTTTTTGCTTATTCTGAAATGGTCCAAAGCAGTAATATATATAACACAATCTTCAAAACCACAGATGAAACCAGAAGAAATCATTTGTCTCAGGCAAGGTGAAAACTAGTAGCATGTTGCTCACCTGTAAAATCATCGCCCAAAGCACTGTAGTCACTAGTTGTATTTGAGTGTGAAAAACCAACTCCAACAGGAGATTCCAGGAATAACATGTTGGCCTCTGCGTCATGGTAGGTATCAAGAATATAGAAATCAGTCTCAATCTCATAATAATTATGGAGCATAATGTAAGTGCAACCACAGAAGCATATGACATATTCTATTGAGTAAATGTTTGTACAGTTTTTTCAAAAGTGTGGGCCCTCTACCTCTATTCCATGAGTAGGGATTATATATAATTCCATGTCCATCATTGTCCACTAGGAAAGGGCCAATCTCTTGTGTTGCTCCATATCCCACAGAAGAGCACCCAGGACCTGAAAAATGAAGCATCTTGTCACCTTATTTGAGAACATAGAATAAAAGCCAAACGACCAGTGATTGAAAAGAACTTTGTCAGAACAACTTTGAAATGAGGTGAAAAAGATGCCCCACTTGGAAAATTAAGAATGGACAATATCATATTATATCCTTAAAGAACTTTATTCAATTGTTTATAAACATATAAATATGAAGTGGGAACTTGTCTAAGGACCATGCAAAATCAAATCATTGAGAAAAGCTCTATTGTCCACTGCACACACATATATATCACTATCTAGTCAAAAGATCAGTACAGAAATCTGAATGGCCTTAAAGATAACATCTTGACGACTAATATTTCCCCCACTACAGAGAGAAGTAGGTCTGAAAGCTAACTTTAGACCCAGTCAATTTTGTTTTGGCCATCACCCATCATGTCTGAAAGGCCAAAGTGGGATGCAACTTTCTTCCTCAGGTTTCCAAATAAGCAATTTAAACAGGGGTATTCATCAGGTTATACAAATTTTTGTTTCTGCGTAAAAAGGGAAAGAGATATGGAATGTTTATGTTCATACCTCCATTAAGCCACAGCACTAGAGGTTTTTCATCAGGGTGAGTGGTTGCCTCGTAGAACCAATAAAAGAGTGCTCTTCCATTCTTTTCATTCACTGTAACATAACCAGCATAGTGCCGGAAGTCCACATCTGGCTGGCCAGGCAAATTAGTTACAAGATGCTCATTATCCAGTGAACTGAGTCTGTTATCACCATCTAATGGTGAGTGCCTAGCATTCACAAAATGCTCAGAAAAGATTGCAGAAATAAGAACCAAAGTGAGGAAGACACCCATCTTGGAAACAAAGAACTAACTTAGGAATAGCTTCCAAAGAAACAAGATGACAACACAAGAAGAAATTGCAATCCTATTTATACTATTGGAGGAGAGAATATATAATTAGAAAAAGAAATATAAAGAAGACTATCCTTACGTGGCATGGATATGGTTATTAGGTTGGCAACCTTACAGCATCTGACTTGGATTTTTAGACAACTACTAGAGTATACTTGCATGAGCAGGAGAGTTAAGTGGAGACTCCATTTCTTATGTGGGTTGTTAAACAACTGTGAAATGAAAATAAATCTATGGGATCCCTTTGATAGACAAAGAATCACATCAAAGTTATTTTCAGAACCATGTCCTCTGTTTTTAGAACCAAATATATTTTTACAGCTTCTGAATGGTTATACCCATGATAGGAGTTCAAGTCTTTTCAATTTAAGTAAATGTAATCGAGTGTAATCGAATTTTAAAAACTCTAAGTTTTTAGTTTGTTAAAATTTGTTGGAGCTCAAATTAAAGTCGAGCCTGACTCATTTCGAGTCAAATATTAATAAATACAAACTTAATTCACTTAATAAACGAGTCAAGATGAGCTGAGCTTTTATAGAGCTAAATCTTAAACAGCTCTATAAAACTTGTTTCATCTATAATTTTAACAATTTTCATTCAAAAATAATGAGTTTCTCTAAAAAAAACTAATTTTATTTATAATTTCATGATTTTAGTTTAAAAATAATAATTTTTATATTAAATTATTTTAGTTAAATGATAATATTCACGAGCTAGCTTTAAACGAGTTTTAGAGCCGAAATTTGCAAATTCAAGCTTGGCTCTTTTACTAAACAAGATTAAAAACTAAGCTCAAACTTGGCTCACTGAAAAAACAAATCGAGTCAAATTGAGTTTTTATTGAGCTAAGCCTTGAATAAATCATAAGTAGTTTGATTCATTTACAATCCTGAATTCAAGTCAAATTCAAACTTGACTCATTTTAAACTGGATTAGTATCAACCATAGTTATTAAGGCGAGAGGTAACAGATAGCGAAAGACAAGGCAAGGGCCTTTTTGAAGTGAGGCGCTATGGCCTAAATTTTATATATATATATATAGTCAACTCAGTTGATATTTATGTAAATATCATATTATTACATTCCAAATTAGTTAATATAATTATAGAAATATATCCTAATTAATTAACATAATTATAAGAATATATTCATAGTTAGTGTATATATATATATTCAACTAGTAGATATTTATATAAATATCATATTATTATCTTCCTAATTAGTTAATATAATTATAGAAATATATTCTAATTAATAAACATAATTATAAAAATATATTCATAGTTAGTTACTATAATTATATGATATATAGTCTTAATTAATTAGCATAATTATTGAGATACTTTCCTTAATTAATTAGAATAATTATAATGATATTTTTCTTAAATATTCCTAATTAGTTACTATAAATATATAATATATATCTTTAATTAGTTATTATAATTATAGGGATACTTTCCCTAATTAATTAGAATAACTAAAATGATATTTTTTTAAAAATATTTTTAATTATTTACTATAATTATATGATATATATCCTTAATTAGTTAGTATAATTATAGGAATACTTTTTTTAATTAATTAGAATAATTATAATGATATTTTCTTAAATAGTACCTAAAATTTTACCTAATTAGTGCCTAAAATTCATTTGTCTGATTAGCTGCTTTGAAAGGAAACTTTGATTAGTATTTAGTGTTCAAAAAGCAATAACAACAATAACAACAACAACAAGCCTTAGTCCCAAACAAGTTTGGGGTCGGCTGTATGGATCTTCTAACAAATAAGGTCACAATCAATATCAACAATCAAAGTTTTCGCCTAATTTACAAGAGGCGGCGTCTTGCCCCGCCTCCCGCCTTGAGCCAGGCGAGGCAAGGCACTCACCTCTTGCAAGATGCCTCACCTGGCTCAAAGCAGGCGAGGAAGGGTGGCCTCGCCTAACGCCTTCTGGCGCATTTAATAACACTGATATTAATAAGTCTAAGTTTGACTTATTTAGCAAACAAGTTTAAATGAGCTAAACTTATATCAAGCTAAGTCTCGAATTCTCTGAACAACTCATGTCATTTATAATTTTAATGAATTTTAATTAAATAATAAGTTAAAATTAAATAATTTTAATTAAAATATATTTATGAGCGAACTCGCGACATATAAATAAACGAGCTCATGAACTTTTAATGATTTACATATCTATAAACTCAAACTTGAATTGTTTATTAAATAAATTTAAAAATTAAACTTTAATTTAACTCATTTAAAAAAATATTTAAGCTAAATGAACTTGAGTAATAACTTAATTTAGGCTAATTAAGAATTGGTGGGCATTAACTTTCTGAGGTGGAAGACAGTCATACTTTCTTTTAGTTTACCAGTCTTTTCTTAGAATTTAAGAATCTTTTGCTAAGAAAAATTATCAAAAGATAATCAAAACAAGCTAGGAAAGAAATTGAAAAGTAAGCAAATGGATAGAATTTGAAAAATATTCAAAGAGATCTGATTAGGCTTTTTGCTATATTTGTACATGTTCCTATTTATCTATCTTATTCTTTATTTAATTCAATTCTATAATATAATTGTAACTTCCAAAGTTGTGAATTTGTCTATTGCTTCTTCTGTGGTCTCACCATGCGTAAGTTGATCAAGCTTTTGCTTAAAGTTCAATTGAGATTGAAAAAGAATTTAATTGGTGTATTACTAACAACAACAAGTCTTAGTCTCAAATCAATTAGGGTCGGCTGTCTATATTGAGATTGACTAAGTTTTTACGCTGGCCGCCTACCTACCGCAACCCTCCTCCTTTACCCGAGCTTGGGACCGGCTACGCTACTCGCATAGGCGGAATTAATTGGTGTATTACTAAATAAATGTTAAATTTCTTAATGTAATTAGTACCATTATTTACTTTATTAATAATTTTTTAGTTAATATAATTTAGTTTTAATTAAATTTTGAATAATATTAAAAATAATTTACAATAAATACTTTATAAATGCTAATATAGTAAATTTATACAACATGAAATATTTTATATAGTTTTTATTATATAAAAGAGCAATTTTAGTATCATCCACTAACTTTGAAGGGTGTTTCACTTTCATCCCTTATTTTTATAACTTTGAAAATAAAATCTCTCGCACTAAAATCCCATCATATTAAAATAATTCACAAATTCAGAGTTATGATCTTAATAAATTAAATTATTGATAATATTCAAATTGCAAATCATTGAAGCTGAAAAACTTTCATTCTTTTTCTGTAATATATTGGCATGAAAAGGAGCTACCTTTTGCCAAAAGAAAAATCTTGAATTGTAAACCTGGTCTATTTTTAAGTTCATCAGCTACTTGACTAATTTATAAGTTCTAAAAAACAAAGATTTCATTGTTAATTGAAATCAATCAGGCTTTGGTTCGCAATTAAACCAATTCAAGAAAATTGACATATAAGATGCTTATAAAATCTTCAATTTCAGACACAGTCAGAAGCATGTGAGCAGTCTTATAATAGGCACATAAATCTAAACATATACAATAACACACAATCATATGGATAAAAGAGAGAAAGAAGAATGCATCCGAAAATTTAAGTAGTTTGATTGCAATATCTACATCCACAGATAAAACAGATGTAAAAGCACTATTATAATAAAAAAAGAATAAAAGACAATATTTTGGAATTCTCAAATTCTAATCTTTTGTGTTCCCTACACAATACAAAAGACACAACAAGGACCTCACAAAATGTTATTCGGATTGAGTCATAATTCAATCCATGAAATATACATTCAAAGTTCAGCCACACATGTAGATTAGTTATATGATCATTCAAAATGATGAAATAGTACCATAGAAAAGAAAAAACAAATGCTCCAAAGCTTATCTTGAAGCCATTGGTTTGAACAAGTATCGACCACTGAGAATGTCTAAGAATGCCATGATACTAAAAAAAACAAAGCATATGGCTAATATCAGCATCCTAAACTAAGAACAAGTTTCAACTACTGTTACAGAGTCAACAGTACAGGACATAAATGTTGATGATTTTGGAAAGGGTAAACCAAGTTACAGCACGTGGTGATATCTTGTGTTTCATGTGTCTATGTTGTGTAGTGAGTGATCATGTCATGAAAGTGCCTAAGTGGAAAAGAAAATGGTATATATTCCTATTCTAAATTGGTGGTGCTTCTAAAATACACAAAAAGTGACTATTTTTGAGAATCCCATCATCACAAAGTAGAAAGATGGAGTTTTGTGGCGAACCTTGTCATCGATGACTCTTGAATCTGATGATGAACCCTAAGTGGTGAAAGGTATGAAAGGAATAACTATGTTGGCTGTTGAACAATGACCTGGATCCCAACTTTCTTTAGTTGAATAATGAGATGGATATCATCTCTTACATATTTAAGTTTATACTTTATTTCCAACTTTTTATTATTTTCAATTCAAAGATATACTTCTATCTAAATAATACTCATCAAAATCATAAATATATGCCTTCAAAGATGCTATTTTGCATCAAAAGGCCTCTTCAGGTTCGTAGATAGCCTTTTCTTTTTAGACCCATTACCAATTTAAGGGATTTTGAGGGTGACAAATAAATTCTCAATTGTATTGCTCAAATTGATAGTGCTGTAAGAATTCAATTTAACTGATTTTTTTTTTTATATAATTTTCCTATTTATAATGAGAAAATTTTCTTGTTTTTAACTTAAAAATTAAAAAGAAAATAGAAATCATTATAATTATATATCTAATAAATGAATTTTGCCAAATAAAGGCTAAAAGATCTAATTCCTATTTATCCCAACTATATTAAGATTTTAGGAACCCTAATTCAACTCTAATTAGGACTAAATAAAGATTAGTCCTAAAATCTCTAAGATTTCCAACATGGACTACTCAACAACCAAAATACCAATCCTACTGTTATTTCCTCATTTATCTATATAGAATGTCATGATACAATGAATTGGCATAGTCTTTGTTAAAGAATCAGCATTAAGGAAAACAAATTTTTATTTAGTAGGATCTAATACCTACAGGAACAATGAATGAGAATAATTCAAGCTCTTTTGCACCTCAGACATCAGGAAACTAATATAATATCAAACAGCACCACCATTATCTTATATCTGCAACTACTATCCCCACCATGCATCACTCTTTTGCCATCAGAAAATGGCAACCGACAAGAGATTTGCTGCATCAACTTCCAACTCCACATAATTTAAGCCAGCTATAAATTGGCCAATGGATCTCCACCCATTAATTTCATAAGCTTATCTGGTCGTTTTCGTTTCTGGGTTATTTCACAGCCACTAGAAGGGATATTTCAATGTAAAGAAAGAAAAGTGCAAATCTATGCTCATCACAATAGCAAATAGCTTATAATTTATACTAAATAATAGTGTCTGTGTGTGTGCGTGTCACACGAGGACTTAGATACCCGTGTGTGATGTGTGATGTGTGAGTGTGACTGCTGGTGCGCCAATTTGGTTGTTGCACAATCAATGTGAACAACCTATGTGAAAAGTCTCTCAAAAAGCTTTAGTGGCTTTCTTTAGTTTACTAGGGACAAATTATAAAATTTTGCCCAACTACCACACGTTTTTTCTATAATTTGTCCTTCAGTAGATAAGGAATGATCATATTTCCTGATTGAATTTGAAATAAAGCAGTATCAGATAAGCTACAAGTTCAACATCGCATGTAAAAGTGGCAGGTGCCATAACAACCATCCTTAAGCTGTCAACTGCCATGCAGAACAAACCAAGTAATCTCATCCACAATTGTCCAGTTTCTCGTAGGCACAAGTTCTCTGGTTCTCAGCTAAAACCATTATATATATACTAAACTAGTACATGTTTAAACGTAGTTCATTATTAACTTTGAATTAATAATCAAAGTAGAATTCACACTCTCCAAGCCAAAACCTCTATTCAATTCATCAGGTGCCGCCTAAAAGAAATCAGCCCAGGACAGATAAAATCAGCCTCCTGTTGTTACTTCAGCAGTAGGCCAAGTACACTTTTTTATCAAACTAGCATATGACAAATTTTGAAATAGAATAGCCTTCAATTTCAAGTCAATTAAGTAACAGACAAAGTATTTTTGCCAGTGCATTACTGATTTGGGTCTAAAGAAAAGTGAACGGGAAGGCAAAATAGCTCAGCATTTACATGTAAACGTTTCATGAACCATGCGTTTCATTTATGCACCCAAAAACTAAAATATGTGGCAAAATCACTGAAGCTTTTTATCCTAGCATTTTAGTTATCCATCCAACCATATTTATCATCAGAAACCGAATGATAGTCCTCATCACAAATCTGACAGTCTATAGGTTCCAATCAAAGACTTTATAAATGGTTAAATTAGAAAATATCCAAACAAACACAGCTTAAGCCATTTATCTAATCTGTTACCCCAAAATGTGGCCTCTGGCCCTTCCAGGGCATGAGAAGGCAGAAGATAGCATATGGAACAACTCTATGAAAAATTCAATGTCAATGGAAAAGCTGATTCAGATAAACTTACTCAGATCTTTCAAATCAGTCTTGTTTATACAGATCTCTTCAACAGAAAAATGATGATTGATCGTGTGACAAAGAAAGTAGATATAATGAGCATAAAATTTTGTGTTTCCTATGCTTTTAGGTGGTTATAAGAATTATCAATTTTATGATGATGACAAGGAAATATAGATAAGAGAGATAATTGATGTAAAGTAGGTCATTTACAATTGGCTGTGTAAAATGCACAAGATTAGAGTTCATGAACTGCAAAGTTTTTATACCGTCTCCTTAGAGAAGATCCTCTTTTCAGATACTGCATTACGACTAAATATTAAAGGGTTACCCTATAAACAAAGCAATCCCATGTTTACGGGCTTTGAGGAGGGTTGATGAACGCAACCTTTCCCATTATTTCACTGGAGAGGTTGTTTCTATGGCTTGAATTCATAACCTTAGGTCACAAGTGGTATAACTTTACTGTTGCAAGGCCTCTTCAGAATTTACACTGTGCTTAGAAAAGTGTTTGTACTGCCAACCATTCTTGACAAGTCACCAAATAGTCGTATCTTATATTGTTTCATATGCTTACAATTGGAGATATTGCGTTAGGACTCAAATCTATCTAAAAATCTGTCATATTTGAGCCTAATCACATTCCCTCTTCTTTTCAAAAGTTTCCACTGCCACTTCTTAAAGCAAGACTGACTGATTAGATGGAGCTAGTTTGACCTACCAAATATTGGCATCATTTACTTTCATCAAGTGACTCAATAAAGTGCACCTCTTCTCACAAACTTGTACTGAAGCTCAAGTGACATAGCATTTTCAAGGTGGAATATTTATCTCTGATTTTCTTTGAATTGTGTACAGTTATTAAGTTAGGACAGTATGTCTATTTGGGGAATGATAGAACCGATCCGACTGGACAGTACCAGATTCGAACCCCTACACCTCATCACCATTTTGTCTCAAGACCAAAGTAATGGCCAACTAGGCTACCCAAATAACCCTGATTGTAGCCTATTAAGTAAATGCTAAATTTCCTTCAATGGGGACTTTTGGCTGTGGAAGGTTTTCCTCGAGTTCCGTGCACTTTTTCCTTTCAACTACGATTTATCTCTTTATCTTTTCCCTGTTTCAAGCAACCTCATGAACCTTTAATTAGGCATAAAAAGAAGGCCATATTTGCACTTTATTTTCCTTCTTTTTCCTTGTATAATTGCTATCACAACAAAACATTAAAAGCTATCTACTTCTTCCTTCTGCAAAGGACTTATCTTATTGGATGTTAAAAAGAACTAAAGTTTGTAGCTTTGTAGCACATGTGCAGGAGCCCAAAGTTGTGATTGGCCCTGAATTTCAGCCAGGCCAAACACAGTTTTCTTGTAAAGCAGTGCCTAACTGCTTTGCAAAGATTGTATTAAGCAACCTCAACACACATTTGGCACAGGCAAACGAACATTTGTCCTGTGCAAGCTCTGAAACCATTTCAATGATATTGCTTTTAGTAAAACAGGTCCAACTTCTGAAAATTGCCAATGCCAAGAGTCTGATATAGCAGAACAAAGGACATACAATTGCACTATTTGCAGTTGCAGAAATAAGACCATTCAGTTGAAAGTTGCATAGTCAGATTCAAATTGGTGCCTGTGCAAGAGCCTTCACATAGCAAAGAACGCTTCAGAAGTTACATGAAGTTAATTACTGGAAATAGTAATAAGATGTTGCCTTCTACATGAATCCTTATCATATCATCCAATTATTGCCACAAACTAAAATATACTAAAAGAATATCCAATCTTCATAAGGAATCCTCACTTAATAACTAATTTTTGAACCTCACAAACTCTGCAATATTCATATCTTAAACTTTAGGGGGAAGTTTTCTCTTAGAGTCAACCAGTGTATTGCCTGCAGGAAGTGACTACTAAGCAGGGTGAAGAAAATCTACATTGGAATTCAAGGATATCATAGAATTTAAGAAAAAAGGGAAGTCAGAGGAATCTAACTCTCCTCTAGTTTGAATATAAACAGATGGATGGATGAAGCCACATAAAGATGCATATATGGCCATGGCTGGGAGCTAATTGGTACAAGACACTGGTGTCTAGGATAAGCTTCTTGTGCAAAAAACTTTAGTATTGTCACCCTATTTTGGACCATAGGGAATTTTAAGCATTGAACTAGACTAGGTTCTGTTTTGTGATTTTCTTTTTCTTTTTTTTTTCATAGAAAGGTAAGGAGGTCCATGGCCAACTAATTCTAAGAAACCTGTCTAAGGCCTAGAACCCAGTCCAAACAAACACAAAGGCCCAAAATAGACTAATGGAGTTATAAGAGACTTAGAGAGAGAAGTTTTTGTATGGCTAGTTCAATTTGATTATGTGTTCAACCCTATATCTCTAAAAAAAACAATTGTGACAAGAAAAACTTGGATCATAAACCCTGTATAAAGTAAAAAAAAAAACAACTTATCATAGTACAAAACCAAAAAGGAAATAGTTTTATTAATTAAATCAGCCCTCATGCACTTCCTATTATGTATGGGATTACAATCAATTTTAATACAAAATAAATCTCTATCAAATGCATAAGACGCTATGTCAGTAAGCAAGCATAAACTTTACGCATTCGCCTAAAGAACAAAGTTTTAAAAAATAATAATAGTAAAGAACAAGAAAGGCATATGCTTCCATGCTTCAGTTACAATTGTTTAATAGATACATGTCCATCAACACAAGAAACTAGAAATTTGCTAAAAAATATTCAATCACACAATAATAATTTAACCCCAAAACAGAAAAGATGATGCAGATTTACCCAGTATTTTCAAGTAATGCATAAACAGAGGCACATTGATTGTATTGCCAAAAAAGAAGAAAGGAAGAAGCTATGGCTGCAAAGTAGGAAGGGGCTAAGGAAGTTGAAGTTGAAGTTGAACTTGGAGCTGATGACTAACCTCAACTTGGCTACACATTTAAGAGTTAACTGATTCGCAAAAACGAGTCTAACCCAACTCAGCCTAACCCCAATTCAAGAGAAAGTTCCGGGCTGGACCATGCAGCCGACCAACCACAAGGCAGAACGAATCCCAGATTCTAATCCTTTCTCCAAGAGTGGAGGAGCAAGAAAACCTCTTTACTGAAACTGAAATCTCACTGCTGGAGCAAAACTCGAGGGGAAGAGCACTACAAGCAACGAGGAACCAATACATGACATTCATTATACGCCTCACCACGAGTCATCTCTCTCTCTCTTCCCATCTCCAATGCCCCTCCGCGTGGCATCCTCTCTATGGTCCATGGTTATGGTAATGACATCAGCTGGACATTTCAGTCCACAGCTATCTTCCTTGCTCAGATGGGTTTTGCCTGCTATGCTGTGGACATCAATCTAGAGGGTTGTGCCTAGAAGGTTTGTGCCTAGAAGGTTTGATGGAGCAATCTTGGTTGCACCAATGTGTAAAATCTCAGATAATATGAAACCCAGATGGCCAATTCCTGAGGTATTATCATTTGTTGCAAAATTCTTGCCAACTTTGCCCATTATACCAATATCACAGCCAATAAAAGTTGAGGAAAATAAGATAATTGGAGTGATGAATCCAATGAGATACAGGGGTAAACCAAGATTAGATACTGTAGTGAAATCTGCTGAGGGTTAGAGATTATCTGAGTAAGATTATGTGAAATCAGCATTCCTTCCATTGTATTACATGGCAGTGTTGATGTTGTTACACATCCAAATGGGAACAAACTCTTTATAAAGAGGCAAAGAGCAAAAACAAAACAATCAAGATCTATGATGGAATGATGTATTCCTTTCTTGGAGTTATTCAAATGCAAAAACATGTCAAGAACTTGAAGAATTCTTTTTTTTTTTGTAATGGATTCAACATATATTTGAATTTGGTTTGATATAAAGGTGTCTTTAATGTTTGATTGATGAGAAACCAGCATATTATATTTGTCCATGAGAGAATTTTCATGGTGTGTGTGAATTGCAGCAAATGGGCGAAGGAGATTCTGGTTCTGCTCATGTCAATTTCTTAATACAAATGCATAAAAAAGTTGCAAAGAAAACAAGTAATGAAAAAATTATATATAAACAAAGGGAAGGTCCCACCGAGATTTGCAGCAAATGGACGAAGGAGATTCTAGTTCTGCTCATGTTCATGAACATGTCAATTTGTTAATACAAATGCATAAAAAAGTTGCAAAGAAAACAAGTAATGAAAAAATTATATATTGAAAAAGGGAAGGTCCCACCGAGATTTGAACTCGGGTTACTGGATTCAGAGTCCAATGTCCTAACCGCTAGACCATGGGACCTCAGATGCAATGGATTTCTTTAATATTATTACTTATTTAAATCATTACGTTAATTATCTCTTAAAATTTCCTGTAATTCTTACACTTTAAAAAATAGCAAACATAAAATTTTCATTAAATTTCACTGAAATATATTTCATGAAACTATAGGTTATCATTTAATATTTTTCCATTTTCCACATGGGACGGTCCATGGTAAGACAAAATTTTAGTCTGCTACATTTTAATAATATCTATACATCTTTAAAAAATCAACTAACTTATACAGTAAATTAATCCTTAAATAAATAATACAGAATCCAACTCTGCACAGCCTAAAGAAAATGAAATCCCAAATCATTTACACATGGGGAATTTTTGTAAGAAAAAAGGAATTTACATATATACCCTGAATAGCCATCAAAAAAATGGATCATCTTCATCGACATCTATGCATGTATTTCCTTGTCAACACGAAACTACTTCCCTTCGTCAGGCTACTGTTCATTTGGGCTATAAAGCCACAGCAGCAGGCAGCTAAGGATCCAGGAGGAGGCTGCCGCTGAGATACTAGTACATGTATACTAAGCAACTCTCGTCAAAAAAGATCTTGATCAAAACCGGTGCCTTTGCCTTCTCGTGCCACAGCTTTAATCCGAATGGCTTGTTCACTATTCACGCAATTTCCAGTTTGAACAAAAATGGTTTTTAGATAAAATAAAGAAACTATAAAACACACTTGCAGTGCTGATGTCTACCAGATATTGTCAACTCGATCTTCAAACCATAAATAGGTATTTCAAGTCCTCTACTGTCAAACGAGTCTGACGACCACCAGTTTCATCCTCTCCAAATGCAGATGCTACCATCTCCCTCTTTTTTTGCTGCATGAATCCAAGGAGTTTTCATCAATATACAGGCAGCCCATCAAACAAGAGAAGCTACAAAATTAAATGAAACATGGTCATGGAGTTGCATCCATCCCCATCTAAATATCATGTTTTTGGATTGATGAAAAAATGAGACAGGTTGACAAGATAACACAAAGTTTAACCCAACTGCAGTTGTTTCACATATATGTGATTTTAGCCGCTTGGAGTGATAAAGTTTAACTCCCCAGCCTCAACCATTTGCTTCTTCCATTTGTCCATTCCAAAATATGAGAACCGTGCCAATAGTTGAAATAATTCAATAAACTCAGTTACCATTTGACCAATCATCAACACAAACCAATCTGTAGGTTGGCGCTTTTAAACCACGTAAATGCTTCACCAACTAAAGCGGCCTAAGGTCAATGACAAGACAAACGCAAGTTCCTCCAGGATAATTTATCCAGGACCTCTAACCCTGAGACGTCAATCATTAACATGGCAAGTAACAATGGAAAGATACAACCGCATATTACATAGCCCATTCAGTATAGGTATGCCATCTCTATACCATACTTCTCCATATTAAATCAGATAATAATAAATGTAATGGGAAGACGATACAAGAATAACATTACCTGTAGGGCTAGAATTCGATCTTCAACAGTATCTTTCACAGTTAAGCGCAAAACAGTAACAGGACGAGTCTGTCCTATGCGATGTGCCCTATCAATTGCCTGATCTTCAGCCTGATCTTCAGTAGTAGGATTCCACCAGAGGTCCAGAAGCAGCACATGACAAGCTGCAACCATGTTCAGTCCAAGACTAGCAGCTTTCAAAGACAAAATCATCACTGACACCTGCAAATCAAAGAGATCAAGCTTCAGAATTAACACTTGGAACACTTAATACAACTTTTTAAAAAATATCATTCCAATATAAAATTTTCAACAAGTTGATATCCATAAACCTCTGGGAGTGTATTGAAATCCTTCACAGCTTTATCTATGGCAACAACTGACATTGTTCCATCAAGCCTTCTGTACTGTATATAAGAAGTTTTAAGACAAGTTTCAAGCAAATCTAACATCCTTGTCCACTGAGAAAATACTATTGCTTTCTCCCCAATTACTTCAACTGAGCCATTAACATTTTCATCCAGAAGTAAATTTATGTTAGCAGCATTATTATTAACTGAATCTCCAGAACTACACAAGTTCTCAGGACAGGTGGCATTTCCATCAGAAGAGTTATTTGAACAATCATTTAAAGATGCACAATCCTGCGGTTTGGTCAGTGATTGCAAGACTTCAAGGGCAGCCCTAATTTTTGAAGAATCGTATGGACAGCCCTCAAAATAAGGGTTAGTTGCCCCACGAAGTTCAGAGCCAGAACCATCTTGAGAAGGCTGGTCAGAGAGAGAAGTGTTTAACGTGGATCTTGAAAACACAGAAGATTTATTTAGTTGAACTGTGCATTTTGACACAGGACATTGGTTATCATCACCAGTGAGGTGTTCGCATATGCATTGGTTGCAGAAGACATGACCACAGATTGAAACAACAGAATCTTCTGGTGGATCCTATATAGAAGTCAAAGTGATCAGAAAAAAAAGCATGAAAATTTGTATTTTAGACAGACTATGCAATAAACAAGAAAATTTGAGGGACAACACAAAACACAGAGAAAGAACCTGCAAGGCACAGCTATTAACACTAATTTAAAACCAAAGAATCTCTTTCTTATAGACATTGAACCCTAAACAGATAAAAATTGCACAGACCTCAACCAGAGGTTGTCTCAGCTATCATTAAAAAATGATCAGCTGCATATTTTACATCACTATGTCAGCTTAATTGAATTATCATAGAGATTAAGCCCTTAAATGGGAAGGGAAGATAGTATCTTTAACAAACTCAAATCATCAACAAAAGATGATACATCCTACAACTGGAAGTTTAGAACGCTATTTAGGGAGTATGCCATCAGCAATAGGGAAAGGCAAGTGAAAGCTCATTATAGTGTACCTATAGTTTGAAAATCCTAGAAATTGCAGCACCTATAACAGACCTCAAATAATGAGTTATACCTATCAACAATGTTTTTATCTCACTTCCCCTTCTGGTTACATTTTCTTTTAATTTGCATAAAAGTTTCAAACTTAAGGAATTGAGTAAATGCCAAAATTTGTGAAATGAGCTCTTGTTAACAGCAGGCATGTCTTACTAGCTTTTATCGGGCCAAGTATTTTTTTTCCATAGGCAAAATAATAGTGGCACTATTAGTAAAATTAGGAAAGCAAATTCTATAGAGATTTAATATTCAGAGGAAGTGAACATATTACTTCAACGTATCATGGGGCAGCCTAGAAACCCTAGATTTGGACTTTTTTTTGAAGTATAGCCTCATTATTTTGAATCCTAATTCCTCAAATTTTCAGAACAATTCAGGCAAAGTCATGAAAGATAGTCCTTAAAAGCAGTCTCTTACACCTCTAAGAACCCATTTGCAATCTCAATTGAAGTTGGAGAAAAAGGCACATACATTACAGATGCCACATATTGCCAAAGATGCTTCTAGGCAATTCCAAAGGCACATCTGTTTCTCCCTAGAGAGCTTCTTTGCCATCTCAATTGAAGATCTTCCAAAAGAAATTGAATCCAAGCCCCTAACAAGAAGACGATGATCACAAGCTTGACGAAGACGCAACAGCATCAACAAAATGTTAACATAATTTTGTTTGACTGTTCCAGCAGCTGCATATTCCTGACAAAAGAAGTTCCGAGGTTCAAAAGTTTAACCATGCGCACATGAGAAGTGGAAAGCAACCAAACATGTTCACAACATAAGAGAATTTAATTGTTGCAACAGTAACAAGCTTTATCAGAGAGCGAGAGAGAGAAGAGAAGGTTCAAGGAAAAAGAAGAGGAGAAAATGAAAATAGCTTGAGGGAAAAAAAATACTATCTAACATAGTCATTTAGTCCAAACATACATTGAACTGAGCACGTGAATCAATCTCTAGCCTTGTGTAGAAGTCACGCTCCTCATCAGTAAAATCCACCTGTTTCAGTACTACTACTTTGGGCGGCAGAGTAATAAATGGTTTGCCATCAATATTTGTCCCTAGATCATACAACAACAAGAAGATAAAAACACATATCAACCATCACCATCCTATCTAAACTTCTACTATCTGTTAAATATAGATCAAACTAGAAATAATCATATACAGTACATGCTAGTACAGCCAAGATTTTTCGAACAGATCAGTGAAGATTAATGTACATATATCTCAGCAACTCTGAAATTTAGTCAATTTTCTAGCAGCCATGCTAGGAGCGTATGGCTATTGACAGGATACAAGGCTCATACAGAATCTCACCTTTGGTGCGACGAAGCATTATTTCCTTCAGAACAGCTTGCAGCTTTTTGTATCCTTCTGTTGGATTCCTTCGAATTGGAATCTTTATTGTAGAGCAGAATGATGTGTAGACATCATAAGGATCATATCTAAGGAACCTGAAGTAGCTATAAAGATCATCTATTTCATTCTGGATAGGAGTTCCAGACAGGCACCACCTGCGCTTTGCACGAAGGCCCCAACAGGCCCTAGCTACTTGAGTTCGGTGATTCTTGATGCTCTGGGCCTCATCCAGGACAACCCTAAACCATGCCACCTTTGCGAGAGGTCGAGCAACAGACTCAAGTAATGCAGCATCC
>CAOGCB010761758.1:0-21149 GCA_948266635.1 Cnidoscolus chayamansa
AGAGACCGGAGAGCAGTAGGCAGAAAGACTTACTTCATCATGAAATCGAGCCATGCTTGAGGCTTCTTCCTAAGTGCATTAACCACAGGCCCATATTCATGTGGCTCTATTCCATACTCTGCTAGTATCTCTGCAACTTCAACTGCCTCTGCACTCCAAACAACACATAATTTTGTAAAAAAATTTTGCAATCAGTAAAAAGATTTTGGATTTTTTTTTAATCAAAGAACCTGTATCGGGAACGGTGATGATCTCTTCTTGTTCTCTTTTCAGTTCCCTTGCGTAGTGATCTGCCTCGCTCTTAGCTGCAAGGTATCTGCAAAGCACAGATCCCAAATGCCGAAGGACTATGAATCGTAGCTTTCCATTTCAAGTCTAACTCTCCCTATCGGAAAAATGATTTCGGACAACAAACTAAAAAATAAAGAAAAAGGTATAATTAATAGTACCCTCCAAGTCCTATCAACCAAAAAAAATTGGGAAATTGGTTAGTTTGAAAAAATCTAGCTCTTGAACGAATCGCAACAAAGCAAATCTGACGCCAAAAAAAGAAGGTGATATAAGCATACCCAATTCTTTCCTTCCAACTGACAATAGAAAGAGGTTGCAGTGTATCCAGCAATGGAACATGCAGTACCTGGGTACCACCTGAATGGAACACCCCCAGCTCAGTGACAGCTGCTGGGTACACGCGTGATGACCCCCCAGCTCGACAATAACAGCTCAACGACACTGCTGAGTACCGGTTGACCCCCCCTGCAGCAGCTGAACACCACGCACGTCGACCCACTCTCAATCCACAGCTAGACCAGAGCTTACAGCTGGGCGCGACACTAACAGCTCTAACTATGAAGTTGCAGAGATGAAAGAGAAAAGGAAGAAAGAGAAAAGGAAGAAAGAGAAAAGGGAAAAAGAGAAAAAAGCGAAAATACGTGTTAAGAAGGAAGAGAGAGAAAAGATGGGTGGGTGCCACCTGGACAAGCCACGTCATTCTTTTACTGGAAAACCGGCTGTTAAAGTCACCGAGGATTTTTATGTTACAAAATTCAAAGTTCAGGTATTTTTATGTTACATTTTGAAGTTTAAGGACCTTACTGTTACAACCCTTACAGTTCAGATATATTCTGTGATATTTACCCTATATATATATATTATAGTTTAGAACATATTTTAATAAAAATCTTAATTTGATATTAATTTTAAACATACATTCTTCATATTCCATTTTCAATGCAAGATTTCTAAATTTGTAGATTTTGATTATTCTAAATAATTCATATATAAAATATTTTTTTTAATATAATTATTTTTATTTATTTAATTTAAAATATAAACATAAAATATTTATATTTATGAAATCTAATAATATCAATGACAATAAGATTATCAAAGTTTAAAAATGTTTTCCCTTAAAATCACTCAATTTCACATTTAATCAGAAAATATATTATTATTATTTTTTTTTTAATTAAGTTTTCAAGTTTTTAAACGTTAAAAATTATTTTTGCGATACAAGCAAAGCTTCAACGTATATAGTGTTCTTTATCTTCCGCGAAGCCTGACCTCAACAACGAATGAACATGGCTTCCATCGTTGAAAATTCGTTTGCTTCTTCTTCGCGTTATTACCACGTCATCTTCAGCTTCAAGGTGGATTATACCCACAAACCCTTCACTGTTCTTCTCTACAAAGAGTTGCAACGCAAAGGATTCCTCTGCTTCAAAGATGATCAACAGCTTGGGAGAGAGAAATTCTTTCAGGCTATCGAATTTTCAAGATTTGCTGTCGTTGTCATCACTGAAAGCTATGCTTCTTCCAGTTTGTGCTTAGATGAGCTTGTAAAGATCGTTCAACGGAAGGAAACAATGGGACTCTCTGTTCTTCCCATTTTCTATAATGTGGACCCCTTGGAGGTTAAAGAGCAAAGGGGTTGGTTTGTACAAGCTTTCCAACAGCATGAGAAAGATTCTTCCGAGCTGGAGAAGGTGCAGAGCTGGAGGGAAGCTCTAATCAAATTGGCCTTCATTGATGGCTGGAATTCTCTGGACTGGTAATCTATTCAGTCTCTCTCAATATTTTATTAGTCTTGAACACTTTCTACCTATTTATAGATTGTGATTTGAATTCTTGAAATGAAAAACAAGGAACTCAAAATTAAGTATTAGAAACTAAATATCAGTAGTTGCTTTGCTTCTTGTTAATAAAAAATTGATATTATGTTTATCATATTTGTTAGGGCTGATGATCACAAGCTAGCTGAGGAAGTTGCCAAAGTTATTTTAAAGGAATGGATCATTCACATGCCCTACAGTGATTTTAATGGCTTAGTTGGAATTGATTCACTAGTTGAGCAAATTCAATCGTTACTGAACATGGAATCAGAAGATGTTATCTTTCTTGGGCTTTGGGGAATGGGTGGTATTGGAAAAACAACCACTGCAAGATCCTTGTTCAATCAAATCTCCAGCCATTTTGAAGCTGCTTATTTTGTTGCTGATGTTAGGGAAGAATCTGAAAAACGTACAATAATTCGTTTACGAAATGAAATTCTCTCAAAAGTTCTAGGGGAGACTAATCTAAATGTAGGGATGCGTAGTGTGTTACCCAGATTCATTGTGAATAGACTCCGTCGAAAGAGGATCCTCATTGTTCTTGATGATGTTAGTAATGTAGAACAATTGACAACTTTAGCCGGATACCACAGTTGGTTTGGTTCAGGAAGTAGGATAATTATAACAAGCAGAGACAAGCAAGTGCTCATAAATAAAGCTGACAAAATACATGAGGTTAAGGGCTTGAATTACCATGAAGCTCTTCAATTACTTAGTCTGAAATCCTTCAAACAAATTCATCCTGCAGAAGATTATGTGGCCTTGTCACAAAGGGTTGTCAATTATACTAAAGGGGTTCCTTTAGCTATTAATGTTTTAGGTTCCTTGTTGAACAACAAGCAAATAGAGGAATGGAAAAGTGTATTGGAAAAGTTAGAAGAATCTCCCAATTTAGAAATTCAGCAGGTGTTGAAAATAAGTTACGATGAGTTAGAATGGATCGATAAGGATATATTTCTTGATATTGCTTGTTTCTTTAAAGGATATGATGTAGATTGTGTAATGGCTATTCTAGATGGTTGTGATTTTTTTCCAAGCATTGGAATAAGTCGTCTCGTTGATAAGAGCCTCATAGCCATTGTAGACAACAGGTTGGATATGCATGATTTGCTACAAGAAATGGGCCAGGATATTGTTCGGCAAGAATCAAGCAAAAACCCCAGTGAGTGTAGCAGAATATGGACTCCTGAGAATATCTGTCCTATTTTGGCTGGGAATGAGGTTAGACCATAAGAACTGACATAGCTCAATTTCTTATTCACCCCAGAGAATTAGGAAATTAGCATTTCTAATAAAAGAGGAAACGCCATTTAGGGTAAAGATTTAGATGTAAAAATTCTATTCGTTGTAATATTTTATTCTTCGTTTTCATTGCTAGGGGACTATGGCTATTGAAGGAATCTTCCTGGACATCTCCAAAATTGAGAAGGTAAACTTAAGCCCTATAGCTTTCTCAAGAATGTGCAATATGAGATTGCTTAAATTCTATCACAACAGCTTTTTGTCTTGGAAAAACCCTACTGGCTTCATATCAAAATCTACGCTTCAATCATGTGATGGTCTTCAATCCCTTCCTAATAAGCTATCTTATCTCCATTGGCATGGATACCCATGGGAAACTTTCCCATCTAATTTTGTTATGGAAAATCTTGTTCAACTTGAAATGCCTTTCAGTAAGGTTAAAGAGCCTTGGGATGGAGTTAAGGTATGCTTTAGTATAATCTTTTCTTTCAATTCTGGAAACTATTCCATGGATGTTCAAGTCAATGCTCATTTCACTTGTATTACAGCACCTTCAAAAGTTAAAACAGCTTGATCTTCATGATTGTGAGAATCTGACAGCACTGCCAGACCTGTCTTCGGCTTTGAACTTAGAAAGGATGCTTCTTGATAATTGTACAAGCTTACTTGAGATTCCTTCATCCATTCAGTGCCTTCGCAAACTTGTTTATCTCAGTCTACCTAATTGCAAAGATCTGCAGAGTCTTCCAAGTCTCATTCCTTTGAAATCTCTTCACACTCTTAATCTTTCTGGCTGCTCAAGTCTTAAAAAGTTTCCAGAGATTTATGAGGACATAGAAGAGTTGCATTTAGATGGGAGTGGAGTAGAAGAGTGGCCCTCCTCTATTCATGTTTTGAACAAGCTAAAATTCTTATCTCTGGATCATTGTGAAGACCTTAAAAGTCTGCCTAGCAGTGTTCAACTGAAGTCTCTTGATACTCTTGATCTATCTTGGTGCTTCAGTCTTAAGAATTTTCCAGATATCATAGGGAATATTAAGTGCATAGATTTCGGAGAGACTGCAATAAAAGAATTGCCATCATCAATTGGGGATCTCTCTTCTCTTGTCAAATTGAACTTGAAGGGTACAACAATAAAGGAATTGCCCTCTTCAATAGGGAATCTCTCTTCACTTGTTGAATTGAATATTAAAGAGACTTCGATAGAACAATTGCCATCATCAATTGGGGGTCTCTCTTCGCTTGTTAAGTTGAAGATGGAAGCGTCTAGCATAGAAGAGCTCCCCTCATCAATTGGAAATCTCTCGTCACTTGTTGAATTCAATCTTGAGAAAAGTGCAATAACAGCATTGCCTTCATCTTTTGGAGGCCTTACTTCTCTGGTTAAGTTGAAGCTTGCAGTTACTGAAATAGAAGAATTGCCCACATCAATAGGGTATCTTTCTTCTCTCGTTGAATTAGATTTGAGCCAGTGCCCAAGGCTTGGGAGTCTTCCAAGCACCATTGGAGAGTTGAAATGCCTTGAAAAGTTGTTTCTCTGTGGCCTTAGAAGGCTTAGGAGTCTCCCAGACAGCATTTGTGAGCTCAAACAACTTCAAGATCTTTATCTCAATCACTGCACAAAACTTAGCAAGTTGCCTCCTTTATCTGGTTTTGGGTCCTTAAAAGACTTTGTTCTGAGCTATACTGGAATAATAAAAATTCCAGGTACACTTGGCTACTTATCATCACTGCAGGTTCTACTTCTGAACGGAAACAATTTTATGAGGATACCTACAAGCATTAAGCAACTTTGGGGGCTGGAAGTCCTTGACATATCCTACTGTAAGAGGCTCAAGTCTTTGCCAGAGCTTCCATGCCAAATAAGACTTCTCCTTGCACATAACTGTAAGTCCCTGAAGACCGTATCAAGTCCCTTCATCCAACATGGAGGATCACATGAACGATTGACCGAAGATAAATATGGATTTACATTTGCTAATTGCCTGAACTTGGAGAAAAATGCATGTAACTACATTGTTGAGAACATGGTGCTCAAAATTCAACTTTTGGCTGCTGCGATACTGCAACTTTCCACTGTACATCTCTCTTTTTGCCTTGTTATGTCCGCAGTCACCTATTCTATAATCTTTACGTATTTGTTCTCATTTATTTTTCTTTTTCGGGTATACAGAGATATGAAGATATAATTGTTTCCCCAGTTGTTTGTTTCCCGGAAAATGAAATTCCGGAGTGGTTCAGGTGTCAAAGCACAGGAGCTTCAATAACTACGGTGCTACCTCCAAATTGGTATAATACCAAGTTGGTGGGTTTTGTTTTTTGTGTTGTTATTGAATTAGAGAAGCATCATTACCAGGATGGATTCACTTTTCAGTGTAATTGCAGTTTTGAAAATGAAAAGGGTGACATCCTTGAATTCTCCTCGAAGGAGATAGGAGAATGGGACAGCGAATTTGAGTTCGAGTCAGATCACGTTTTCCTATGGAACACGAGCTGTATTGATATGTTTGTAGAGGAAAGATGTGATCGGCTGAGGAATAACTCTTGCACTGCTACTTTTGAGTTTGACTCATATGGACGCTGACTTTGAAGTAGTTACGCCTGGTGCAAATCATTTCAAGGTGAAAAAATGTGGGTTCAATCCAGTGTATGCAAAAGATGAGGAGGAATGGGATTCAGCTGTAGATAAACCCATGTCTTCTTATGATCCAATGCAGATATGGTTGAAGGATGATGAAGGAATTCTCCATACTGACAAGAAAAGGAGCACTGATTATTACTGCTCTAGTGAGACGAACTGCAAAGATGGAGCTGAGGAAATGGAACAGCAACAAAAGAAGTTGAAATCATTTTCAGAACTTCATCTTGACCATTGACTTTGGCAAAGCAGGTGAATGTTGTCCACGCTAAAAAAAAAACACGTTGGGCTATCTCTTGGAGATTGACTCCTATTGGTAAGTTCACATCTCCATTAATCTTTTTACATATTCTAAAAAGAATTTCTATCTTGTAAACTATTTGTTCTTTGAGTGTAGTTATTCTTTAATTATTTACTTTATTTTCGAAATTAATGGCATTTATATCTCTGGCTTGCCTGGCCCTAAAAGCGACAAAATTGACCATTGTCTCTGCTTAAATAGTTTGTTGAGGCTGGTTGATGGAAGGAGTTGAGTGCATGTGCATGTTTGCAAAAGCTTAGCTTCAAGAAAATGTTTAGCTAGAATCTATCATATATCATGTTTTTGGTGATTGTTCATAATGATAATAGGCTTTGATCCTTAGTTGATGGTCAATATTAGAAGACCTTTGTTTTAAAGAATTTAAAGATAAAAGTAAAACATTGATCCCTCCCTGGATAACGTTGAAGGAAGTGTCTCACTATAGTATCAGATAAATAACTAGTAATAGAAATTATCAATTATTCATGAAGCAAATTGTCAAAAAAAATAAAAATAAAAAAATCTATCCGCATAATAAACCTTCATAAAAAAGTGAAAATACAAAAATTAATGGACAATCGGCATAGATGGGTCATTCTTTGGGATTAAAATTTAAATCTAAAATCTAAAACTTTATACTAATATAGATAGATTGAGATTCACATGATGTGTTAAGCACTAATCAATTGAAGATTCAATTTCAAAATTTCCTTAGTCTCTTATTCCATCATAAATATCACTTATGATGGAGCTTGTGCTTCTTCTTCAGCTTTCTCTTCCTCTCACGCTGCTCCTCTTCCTCTGTCAAGCGGAGTTGTTCTTGATCCTCCTTTTTTTGCCAATCTCTCATATCTTTTTTCTTCCTTATTGATTTCATCATAGGTGGCCACCATATTAATATCAACATCATCGCACCCAATAAACCTTTTGTTATTGAACATTTATCTAATTATTTTGATAGCCTTTTCACTCTCGGAATAATTATTCTCAGAACTAAAGACCTATTTAATAGGCCTTTTCTTGGTGGGGTGACTGCAGTCTTGCCTTGACGCTTATGGTGGATTTTGGTTCAATACTGACTTATTCATTCAAGGTTATGGGATGCTGTAGGTTGCTTTTGCATATTGTAGGCTCATTAGGTGCTTGTAATGACCTTTTCTTTCCCGAGTTTTTTACGACAGCCAAAGCTTTTGACTTGATATTGAGCTTTGCTTTAGGCAAGTTAAAGGGAAATTGGTTTACCTTCTTCAAGACCAACATTGCCATTAGGAGTATTTTTTTTTCTCAAAAACTGGTATTGCTTTCTCATAAGGTAGTAAGCAGGAGTAATCATTCATTGAGCCTTTGAATTTTGGTCCTTTTATCAAGGGTTATCTTCAAATTTTTTTTATTCTTTAACAGGAGGAGAGCACTTTGCCTAGAGACTAACAACGATTTCTTGCTTTCTTGAACTACTTTTTGAGTAATAGCTGAGGGGGAAGGTCCCCAAAAAAAAAAGACCCATAAGGAAGCGCCATACTATTTTCTGCCTTAATTTTTAATATTGAAACTTGTCAGGGATTGTCATTATTACTTTCTGCAATCTGAGAAGAGGAAATTGACGAGACATGCTACAAGTAAATGCAAAGCATGTGTTTATAGGGTCTTCACTCCTTTTCTTTTCTGAATTTGAAATACTAATATATTAGCAAGTTTCCTTATTCTAAATGGATTAGTACGACAATATGACCAAATATAATCTTAAATAAAAAGAATAATTATGGAGGACTATATGGTAAATGCCCCAATGTCTATCCATCCAAGAAATTAGGAGCAAATTTGATAAAATTATGTTGTTAATAGTAGAAATACAAGCATCACTCTTTGAAAAAAAATACCGTCGATAAACTAAAACGGACACTATTTCTAAATACCTAATAAAATAAAATAATCATAATAATAATGAAAATAAAAGTAAACATAAAAATAAAATGCAGTACAAATCCATGCTTACCATAAAAAAAAATAATTTACTTTATATGATAGAATCAAATTATAATTTAAAAAAAAATGGTAAATTCTTGATCGCTTTGTTAACATTTAGTCTGTACAAGTTGCCGGTACATCTACACACCTCAAACAGCTACCACTAGCAACATCTTCCTTTCTCATTTCTCGTGAAAAATTAAACAACTTCACTTTCTTTCTTTGCTTTCTTTCCTTTTCCTCTTTTCTGTTCTTCTGTCTTCCTTCCAAAAAATAAAGAAGTCTTCAGGGTAGCAAATTCTCGTGGTATTCTGTCAAACCCATGAACAGGAACCAGTTTCTTTTCCCCCAGTCTTGTGTATTTTGGGGGAACGAAATCTCGTACGGGTAAGAAAAGAAACCATCTCCATCTGCTACACTGCAAGCCCGCTTAAGTCACACATTGACTGCTGCAGCTAACCAATCAATCTAATCACCTGATTATCTTTCATAACAAATCTCTATATTCTTACCGTGTTCACACATACTTGTCACTCTGAAATCTGGAGATTCCTATCAAGAAAGTAGATATTATTGTCATCATCTCTTTGGCCTCTGTCTTTTCCATTGGTGAGCTACCTACCATATGATCTCCAAACCTCTCTCCAGTTTCTCCTAGAGCCACTTCTTTCATATTGATATTTCTGAGCATCTGTGTATGTTCTATATGTGCTGGTTCCACTATGTTTCTTTTGGGCATTCCTCATCTCTTCTTCAAGATCATACTGTGAGCGCTGCAAACAGATGGAAATTGACAAAAGTAAACGCCAAACTTTCTCATTAAAACAACATAGAATGAACAAGTAAAATCGATACAGGGATGGGAAGCGAAAGACCTTCATCCATCTAAGAGTGATAAAAACATGTGAACTAGAAATACAACAGGACAGAGAACCATGTGAATTGATCCAACACATTAGAAGAACTGAAAAACTATCAATAGATTCAATACAAAGAGACAAAACATGTGAAATAGAAATAACAAAGGAAGGAGAAGTGTATTGATAAATATGAGAAATAAACAAGTGATACAAATATGCTAAGCTTACAAGCAAAATTTTCACCTCCAATGCATTTGAAAAAAGCTGATCTAAGGGTGGTGACTGCTGAGAATTATGTAGAATGAAAGTGTTACTAACAAAGAGAATAAGGAAATGTAATTTTATGAGGAAGAGAGTAGGATAAAAGATGTAGTTAAGAACCAGTTGGAGAGTCAAAAGGCAGGTGAAGTGGCCAGAACAGTTATTTCTGTCACTAAAACAGTGTTAGATAGCAGCCTATGAGCTGGAAAAGATCAATCCATGAAGTACAAAGATTGTAATCAACTTCCCCTTTCTAATTCTCTCCATTCTTTCTCATCTAGGTGCTATTTCTCGCTCTATTTCTTCTCCTATCATTTCCGTTCCTTTTCTTTCACTATTTAACCCTAATGTCTACTCTTTTCTGGAATGGATAATCCCGCTCCATAACAGTGTACTGTGATTTGCTTAGAGGAGGGACACGTGAGTGAACAATCCAAGGAAAAAAAAAGAGAAGAAAATAAGCATGTGTACCGTGATTCTCCATTGTCTATGGTGTATGCGTTATATTCTCATAGATCATGCATGCATAACCAGGCACGTATTCTGAGAAGCTGTTTTCAGTGTCAAACTTGTCAGTGTTCTGAGAAGCTGACTGATCTTTACCAGGCAAATGTCCTAACATCACGCATACACTAACAGTCCAGTTTTCATAAAAAAAACCACCTAGTGAACTGCCTTGCATTATTGCAATCGCTGTTTATATATTAGTTGTTGATTTTGCATTTTGCTATTTCTTCTGTGTTTACACCTATCTTGCATTTCCTTCTTCCCCACAAGCAATTCCCTTTGCATTCTCCATTTTTACCTTATGTGTTAGACAACTTGAACTTGAAATCAGAGCTTACTAGTGGCAAAAACACCACACCTCAATTACGACACTGCCTTTGCCCAGACCAACTCGAAGCAAGTAGATAACATTTCACTAGGTAAGCCTACTTGTTTTAGATGGAAAAAGCTAGAACTGATCAAAAGGCCAGTCTGGCCTGGCCATTGAGGTCCATTTGATGAAGCCAGACCACATTAACAAAAGAATATTTTGTTGGTTGAAAAGTCAGGTTCAAGGGAATGTGACCCCAAAACCAGCCCAGTTCACTGACAGGCCTTAATTGGGCCAACCAGGCCTGGGCATAACTCTTTGCCCAATTCTGGCATTCATTTTTCAGGTCAGGTCTGATGGGGCCCTTAGGCATGTAAACTCGATGTTAGAAAACAAATAAAAGAAAATTTGAGCAAATAAGAGAATACAAAACCATAACAATAATCGTAATAATAACATGCAGAACCTTATTAGGGTCTGAAAGTACTGCATATGCCTCTCCAATCATTTTAAAGAGTCTGTCTGCATGCTTGTGGATTTCTTCTCCTATCTCCTTCCAGAGACCATCATCTCCATTCTCACTTCTTGCCAAGGACTGACCAGCCTACATCAATAACCAATTTATCAGCAAGGAGAATAATTGAATATATGGCTATAGCAGAGTGCAAAGAAACCTTGTCTGGATGATGCCGAAGTGCAGCTTTTCGATATGCCTTCTTAATTTCTGATGCTGAAGCAGAAGGTTCAACTCCCCTGCCATTATCATTTGAAAATCAACCTTAATAATCTGCAGTTATTTAGTAGCAAGACATTTTTAAAGCAAAGATAGAGACATAACATCTCACATACACGTATGTATATGATGCCTCATAAGTGGCATTCCAAAATTATTATATAAATAGATAAAAAGATGAGATTTATCATAAATCCTTATATTCCTAGCAATTTTCAATTTGAATTTTTGTTAGAAGACATCTAGTATTTTCAATTTTGAAAAAAAAAGCTAGACAGTTTGTTAAGAAATAAAACAAGATAACTCGATCATTTATCCAGGAATCAAGAGTAAACTCATTTATAAAAGTTTACTTATTACTAATTATTCTCAAATTCATACCAATCTATTGGTTTTTATGAGTTGAGTGATGCTTGTACGGAAATCTATTTCAAATTTTCAAACGATCATATCAATGATCTGAAAAGTTGATTCCCTTCACACAATCTTCCACTTTAACTGGGGTACTGAACCCTCATTACTGCACCATTTTGATCTATATACCAGTGAACTTGTTAAGAATCATCCAAATTAAGGTGCAAACAGGTAAAGCATTAAATGCACTCACATCCACGGTGCTCACTGATTAGAAGACGAGCACATTTTTTCTCATAAAACGGCTCCAAAGAAAAACGTGGAGGAAAAAAAACTATTGAGGCACAACTGATTCTGGTCTGGGATGAAAATGATCATAACACATTTATCTTCTAGTTTCTCAAGTGTGCCATTAGTTCACAAATGCTTGCAGACAGAAACTGATGTTACTGAAGCAAATTTTACTACAGTTATTAGCATTTGAGATTCTTAGCTATTCCACTAACCTAACATACATCACAAAAAGGTGAAAACATATTTAATTTGCTAAACCAAAATGACTTACAAAATGAGGTACATATTCAGCGGAATCTCCTTTCGGGCTTCTTCTTCAATTGTGGAAAGGCGCATACGAGCTTGTCTTAGATCATTGGACAAGTTTCCAATTCTATCAGATAACTTCTCCTCTAATTGTTTGGTGAGAAGAGATACAAGCCTCTCCAGATCAGTAGCTGCTTGTCCATAATCCCTAATCGTTTCATATAAAGTGGATCTTCTAGAAATTGCCTATACACAATGGATCAGCTTGAATCACCAAGTAAACTTAGTAACTTCAAAATATATCTTGTTAGCAGCCTAAAAAGATTTATTTCTATTGGCATCTCAGCATGTGAGGTTACTGATAAGCCTCCATTTAGAAGTTGAAAGTTTTAACGAAGAATATTAGTAAAAAAATTTACCATCAGGATTAAGTGACAAAAGCATGGTTGCTTATGCAGATCAATAGAAAAGGGGTGCAAAATTGAAGGGGAGTAAATGCATTACGTTATGCATATTCTGTCATGTTCTCTAATTTTAAACAAGTCTGATTAAGTTGCCTTTTTAGAAATTACATTTTTTTAATATGGAAAGAGTAACTGGTTAGCATATCAACAAGTGCAATAATATTCCCAATTTCCTCATAAGCATCAGGTTCAAAACTTCAGATGTTAAGTTCTCAAATGGCCAAAAGGGTGAACACTATCAAAGACACAAAGAAGGAATCAATTCCGAGCAAAACCTTCAGATAATTCCCATCAAGAGCTATTGCAAGGCTGCAGTCTGCAATAGCATCAGTAATTTGGCCCAATGCTTTGTATGCAGCTGCTCGATTGCAAAAACAAATAGCAGCAAAAGGACGTGACTCTACGTTGCACGCCAGAGCAGCAGTGTAATGCTCAATGGCTTCTGAATGTTTTCCTGCTTGAAATGCTTCATTTCCTGCAGCCTACAAGTGATAATAATATATATTTATTTATTTAATACGATGATGCGGTCAAGAAATCACCTGCAGGCAACCTGTCTAATAAAAATAGAACATATAGAATCTCTATTAAATGCCTTGAACATTTGTAAAAAATGTTGTCTTCTCCTCTGTCTGTATATCAGATTTATTAATCCCCTAATATTGCACATAACACAGTTGAATTGATTAAATACTGTCATTCTGTGGTTAAAATGAAATGGCTGGGTGGCAAAACAGTAATTTTTTTTCCAGTATTCTGTCAGAGGATACATCATTTAAAGTCCATCCAACACAAGAATGTTGAACACATCATGGACTGTCATTCATACGTTGATACCATGAGATAACACGTCAACGCACCTCAAACACTGTTCAGCCCATTAAACAAGAAAATTCCATAAGCAGTTTGTACCTTATGGCATAAGAGTTCTCGTACAGTGGCAGCTAAGGGTATTAATGATTCCATCATCTTGCTATCATTCCTGGATAAAACACTTAAGGAACAATATCAGTATCAAATTGTAAAAATTAAAATCAAAGTCATTGTATATGAGTAAGGAGTATGAATTACCTTTTTGGGATCATTTCCTCTTGCTTTTCTAGTGAACTGATAGCCTCCTCCAGCTTTCCAAGATAGAAGTAGGATTTGAAAATCAGGCAGCTTCGCCAGAGACACCAGAGAGAGGCATTCTTCCTAAGTTCATCACTATCTAGATCTGCTGAGTGGCAATCAGCATCTATTAGAGGAGAGTTCTGTTTGGCAGAATCAAAAGTCTGCTGACATAGCTGGATTACTTCATCATACTTCCGCATCTGCAAGATAACAAATGTTTCTCAGTTCTGAACCAGTTTTGGTCCCTAAACAGGAACCAAGAGAATCCAAATCACGAAGTGAAATAGTTTGCAATCACAAGTAGAACAAACACAAACCAGGAACAGGGAAGTCGCTTTCATTTCAAGTAATTTTTCTGAGAATGGGCTAATAGTTGAAGCCTCCACAATTAGCTCCATAGCGCACCCTGCATCATAGGAAGTTTTCCTTTCCAAAAGTTCAGCAGAATGTTGCAAGCATTCAGACACTTTCTGCCAGTCAGGGAAAAAAAGAACTGGTCAGGTATTGAGCCGCAGAGGCAATTTCTATTAGTCAGAAGTTCAAACATGTAAGGCATTTATCAATTTGGCTAGTATATATATATACACACACCAGTAAAACACTTATTTGATTAAAGAACAAACTACAATATTCTGCTAAGAAAAGGGGGAAGAAAACAAAAAGAGCACCTGTGCCTTTTGTAGTCCCTCAGAGGCTTCAACTGCAATTTTTCGGTCCACACAGATGTCACTCCCAAACTGTAAGCACTTCATGAAATACTGTGATGCATCTTCAACTTCCCCCAGGGCCAGGTGACAACTTGGGAAGAATAAGAATAGAAAGACATAGCAAACAAAATCTGAGTAGTTGGATCACCGACATTGAGAAAAGTATAGCATCAAAACAATTCTATAATTCATTTCCAAACAGAAAAATAACTACTTGACCACACAAAATGGCAATGCAACTAGATCGAGCCAACCTAACAAAATAGGAAGAGAACAAAGGAAGCATAAAATAGTATTTATGAAATTCTTCAGCAACAAAACAGTGCATTAAAATGAAATAGCACTTAATATAAGGAAGATACAAAACAAAGTTAAATAATTAATTAACCCTAAATAAAAAGACCATAAACAACCCACAATAAAAGTTCCTTACTTTGCAGCTCTAACTTGCACCCTGAGAAAAGTGGGATCAATTTCAGCAGCTATCGTACAATCTCCAAGTGCATCTCTCATTCTTCCAAGAGACATTCTTGTTGCTGCACGGTTGCTATAGCACAACATCAATGCCCTGAGACAGCTTCTAGATGTCTCACTTGCAGAAACACAATTTATCCCTTCTGTGTAACAATCTTCTGCTTTTGACAGATCTCCACGTGTATATGCTTGGTTTCCCCTAAAATAAAAAGGTTAAAAAATAATTGACTCAATGCCGACAGCATAATGAGCAAACTCCATAATTACAAAATAAAATGACCAGCTAAGATCAAATGTATATAGCGTGCAAGGTGAAAAGAAGATAGTATTTATGAATTAAAAGAACTTATATTAAATTATTATTATTATTACCTTAATCGCCACTTTTCACATGCTTCCTGAGCTGCAACGGATGCAGCAGAATTAAAATCAGAATCTTGCTTCATCTCCTCTCCTCTAAGCCCCTCAGAATTATCTCCAATCATGTGGAATGGAGTTGAAAGACCTTTCTTTCCCAGTGTAGGGGATGAAGGCAATGAAGCTCCAGAAAATGTAGTAAACTCTGAAGATGATGATGCACATGAAACTTTTGCGTTTGGGATGGAATTAAAAGAAGCATGACCAACTTTAACCCAATTCTTCATTTTATGCTGACGTTTTGATGATGTTTGAGCAGCAGAAGAAGCAGCAAACTTGAAACCAGAACCAACTATATCCTCAGAACTTGCAGGAGAACCAAATTGAAACTTGACATCACTATCTTGCCTCTCAAAATTTGTGCTAGAACTGGCTCCATTTTCTGCTGAAGTAAGCACAATATCATTTATAATTTCCACTTCCTCATTTGCAGATTTAAAGCTTTCTGTTTCAGCCCATGATATGGAATCTTCAGGAGGAATTTCAGCATCAATGCCTTTATCAGAACAACAACCAGAATCTTCTCTATTGGATTCTCTGAATTGCACGTCGTCTTCATTTATATCCATTTGTTGTGTTGCAACAACCAAATCTTCTTCTATGGCGTCGTTTAAAGCAGATGGTTGTGAATCAGTTATTGGATATTGGTTATCAAGACTGAAAGATTCCTCTGATGCCACAGAAGTTTCCCTAGAAAGTTGAGTATCAGATAATATTTCCTGATATGGTGAAACATCCATGGGTGAACAAGATTCAGAAACATCATGGGTTTCGCGCCAACCACTTTCCTTGGAAACAAAATCTTGTCCAGGCCATAGATGCACTTTGGCTGGTTGCTTCAACTTTCCCCTTTTTTTCTTTAATTTTGGGTCTTTAAACTTCGCACCGATTTCCACTTTCTGATTTAAGCCAGAGAATAAATTTCCTTTTGGATTCGGTGTTTTAAATTCGACGAAGGGCGATCCAGCACCATCTTGCCTGCCTGTAAAAATAAAACCCTCTCTTTTCTCCTCTTTACCTGTTGGTGGCAATCCAACACCAAAAGCATACCCACCAGCTAAGCCACTAGATGAGAATGCAGATGATGGTCCTGCAACTCCACTTGGTTGTGTATCAATTTTGGGTTGGTCAATAGGAGCTTGACTGCCTCTTGTTTCCTCACCCTGTACCCCTCCCTTAAAAGTGAACTCTAGCTCAACAGAATTACCAAAATCATGGAACTTCTTACCATACCCGTTTCCGGCTTGCATTTCCTTGGCAAAGATTCGAGAAGAAGGATACCCCATGTCTGTTTGATCAGAAGATTCTCCTATTGCACTTTCAATGTTCAACTTGCTCTCCATCTCACTCAACAGTATGTTTTCTGTTTCTCTACCCAATTGACTCCTAGCACCTTTCCTGCTTCCAGATGCAAAACTATTCTTTTCATATGTCTTTTTATCAATGTCATTAGCATCCAAAGAGTCCTTGATGTTCAAATTCTTAATCTGTTCAGGAAGTGCATTCTTCAAGCTTTCGGCAAATGCATGGTTAATATTTGCACTTCTTCTGAAATCAGACATCTTCACCTCATCGTGACTGGAGAAACAGCTACCACCATTGAAATCCCCTGTCTCTTTGATATTCAATTTCTTCTTCAACTCATCTGGCAGCTTTGATTCCACACTTTTCCCAATTGAAGCGGTCACATTGTCAACACTCCTGAGCCCAAATTTGGCAAAACAATTTTCCGTTAATTTGGACCTTTCATCAACAGGCTTCTCAGTCTCGTTATCATCAATGGCCAACTTCTTCATGCCATCATTAATACTGGAGCTCTTACTGTGATCGCTACCAAACACAAAATCACTTCTATCGCTTGCACTTGAGTTCGTATTCAGGAATGCATTTCCGCTCCCAATTTTCACATTTTTCATTTGTTCAATGATTTCGTTCTCCACATTCAACTTCCCGGAATCGGAATTCCCACCACCAAAACTACTTTTACTCGTTCCAAAAACAAATGACTCATTCCCACCGCTATCAAACCCAAATGCTCTGGAATTTGCAACATCCCGTTCAGCAGGGATCGAAACAGGTCGGAATGGATTAAAACCGGGACCCGCAAAGTTGTCAGCAGGGGATTTCAAATTCTGGGAATTCGATTCCCTTCTAACTTTCAGCAATCTGGGCCTCGAAAGAGGCTTCCCCGATGATCCTGGGATAGAAGGCGAGCTAAAGTTCAAATTCTGGGTATTTCCGCTTGAATTTGAAAACCCATAATTTAAATCATCAAATTGTGATGGGTTCATGGCGTTCGAAAAGCTTTTCAATGGTGGAGGTTGGTGCCGATTGAGAATCCAAATATAAACAAGCAATAAAAGGCGACAAAAAAGGATGAGAAATCTGACCGTCAATATTAGGGTTTTCAATCGGAGAACCGGCGACTAGCAACGCCGGCGACATGTCAATGTGGAAGTCATGAAATCATAAATGGAATGGGTAAGAAAATGGCGATTAATCGGCAGTTAATAGGAAAATGATTGGGATGAATAAGCGTGACAAATAAAGATGTGGGGTTTGGTTTTAATAATTGACAGAGAGAGAGAGAAACGTGAATATGCAATAAGCGACGTGTAGATGGCTGTGTGTTCCTTTGATTTGAAGGAAGGGAGAAAGAGATAGTTAGAGAGAGAGACGAGAAGGATCACTGTTTCACGAGGGTTCTGATGATCCTCTTTTCACCATTGTCATGTTTGTGTTTGTGCTTATGCTTCTTTCTTGTTCTTGTTCTTGTTATTGTGCTCTCATCTCGTCCTTTGCCTTTTCCTAATCAATTTCCCCTTTTCTTTTTCTTTTAATTATTTTTTCTTACATATTTAACTTATTATATTTATTAAAATAATTAAATTCTTTCTAACTAAATTTAAATACTCCAATATATACCATAAAACTATACTCAACATATAAAAAAAATACATTTATACATTATTTTTAGCCAATCAAAATAAAGAAAGATTATAACTATAAATCCATGAGTACTCATCTTATATAATTAAATAAATGATTAAAGTCTATTTATCTTATATTTTCATTCATAAAATATGTAATTAAGGTGCCGACGACTTGTCGTTTTAAACCCAAATGCTAATATGAAGATACTAAAATCACATAAAACAAGTCTGATCATGATTCATGATCTCCATTTGTCACCTTAATTAATCATATCTTTTATTCAACTGAGTGGTTTGATCACCAATTACTAATCATTTTGTTTTTCAGCTTCTGTGTTTCAAATTTCAGATCACTGATTTGCATTGTTCTAACAGGAAAAGAAAGCATTCTTGTTCTTAGAATATCTCACTCAAGATTCAAGAAACAAGGAAACATTGAAGGGATTTGTCTATTTCCACATCCCCATGAGAAGAATAGTCTTTTTTTCAGAATGCCATTGATCAGCAGCAAAAAGGGCTTGGAAATAAATTCACCAGCACTCCAGAAAGCCTGAGCCTCAACTTTTTCTTTGAAGAACACAAGAAACATATAAATTTCCAACCCATCTGCTCACGGCACTTCCTTTATATATGTAGATGTGATTAAAATTTGACAAGGGTAAAAACCTACTAGTTTGCCATGTTTGTTGAAAAAGCAGGAACTTGCAAAAACTGACAGCAGAAATTGTCACCTAAGCAAGTTCACTGCCAGAACTTGCCGAGCTACAAGTCCCATGACACAGGAATGAGATTCTCTAAAAAGCCAAGTTCGTGGGTGGCCAAGAGAAGACGACCAGGATCACTATCGAGATGCTTGCCTCAAAATTTTTATTAAGAAAATGTTTTTTTTTTTTTTTTTTTGCAAAATTATTTTCCATAAAAACCTTGAGCTCAGCATTTTAATAATTACAAAATATATATAAATGAAAGGAAGGTTTAAAATTAAACATGAAGAGTTCTAGAATAAAGGAAAGTTAATGCAGAATATAAGAAACATGATTTTTCAGATTTAACACCTGAGCAAGACTATTTCCTAGATTTTTCAGCCAACAAAACGTTGTATTCCTCTCTCAGGCTGTTGTAATTCTCACACAATTTCTTGAAAGTTTCCTTCTTCTCCTTTGGAACTTCCTCATTGTTCTTCTTCTTTTCCAACTGAAGTTTCACTGTTTCAATTTGGCTTTTCAGTTCTTGAATCTTTCTTGTCTTCTCCTCGTGCTCTTTCTGTAGTGCTTCCAACTCTGACGGCCTCTTGCCTATGTTGCCCAAGAGTCGAACATTTAACGCCATAAGAAAAAGGTGCTATATCCTCCATTTTAGAAGGCAGAAACAGACAAAATCCTTAAAAAGCGTAAAAAATACAAGGTACCTGATGAACCGTTAGAGCTGCCACTGCTACCTTCCATGCTAGGACAGCTTCCTGAAGGAACAGAAACATTAGAAGAGTTGTAGTAACAACACTTTTTTCCCATTGCTTGATTTCAGATATCTTTTTTCTCCTGTCATTTGTTTTGTCAGCCTTATTACCTAGTTCCACAACAATTTCAGACACTAATTGCTTTCCTTGGAAAAGTCGCTACATTCTGGTGATGGGTCTACACATATGTATTCAAGAATCCAAGGAGAGAAAAGGGTAGAAATCTGAACCCTTTGTTTTCTGCTCTAGCTACTTGCTATGGATTCAGAAGTATACTGTTTTATTTGTAGTTTGGCAAGAGGGAGAATAAAGTGTCGTCTGTTAATTTGGGACTAGAATCAAGAAAACCGAGCCATGAATGTCAATCGAAACATTGAACTGTATTTCTTAAGATTACAACAAAAACTAAAGCACCATTTATATCTAACTGGATGACAAAGGTGTATTTTTCAGTCCTAAAAGAAAGACACTATGATAATTGAGCAGTGTTAATTAAGAGATGAAGTCATGAAAAATCACCCGTTAATAGCAAATGAACTTGCTGGATATGTTTGTGTTAATAATCAAGGGAAAACTGATACATAGCTAGTTGATATCGTAAAAATTCCAAAAAATTAGAATGAAGATCTGGTGGACTGGCCCCCATGCAAGAGCCTATATAGGGCATGTCCCCTACGTGTTGAGACTTGAGATGGGAATCTTTTTAGTGGACACAGCCTTACATGTCAATCCATGCAGAGGCCTCCAATTGGAAGTTGCAAGTATAAAACAACTAGGCTAGCTACGCAATTAAAACAACGCATCTTCACTTAATTAACTTTCCCATAGAGCTTAATTGCCTTCAAGAAACTCAAAACAAAGAGAGACTCACCTGGACCTGTCTATCTAAGCAGAAGTACCAACTCTCTTTCCTTGTGGTTGCTTCTTCCAATGTGAAAATGAGAGATTCCGGAGCAACATTATATATGCAAAATCATTCATGCAAAGAGTACGAAACATAGACAAGCCTGCAATAACCAAAGAAGCAGTGTAAGAGAGCATCTTCCTTTGATGGAAACCAAATCCCCTCAGATTCAGGTACATAGATTTGCTGGGCCATTGATGTCAAAAGTCTCCCTCGTCCTCACATTCCCATTCACCCACCTAATGGGCTTGTACTTCTGTCAAGAATCAGAATATCGTGCTTCAGAGCTTGTTCATTACCAAGATACGCATGCGTACTTTCCGATGAGGCTGATATCACCAAAACAAAGACAAATTGCAATTCAACAAAACTTAATACAATGTCGGAGGACTGCTCCATAATGGATTGTTTGAAATTGGACTGATTTAGGTCAACTTAATTGTCCATCACCATGTGGTGATGTGATATATGTGCGAGGATTGGTTTGGGCTCATGATTTCGAGGAATGGGCTTACTTTGCAGGATATGGGAGGGTACTATGTGAGCATCAGTGGAATGGTTTTGAAATTTATTGGGCCGTACCTTGAAGAATGATAATAAACCGTGGAACTTGGTTTCTAAAATTGGACCATCAGGATCGGATTTCCAAGGTATCATGTCAAGGTTGCTTGGAGATAGAGAGATAGACGTATACAACGTATAATGCAGGTGTCAGTGCCGGCCTGACTCGGACCTCTGTAGTCTTCTCCCTACTTCCTTTCTCGTGCATTTGTTTGAAAAGAGAAAATTGGGGAGACTTGCCCCTTGAGGCTTGAGCATGTGTCGCCATTATTGATGAATGAATGAAGCAATTATTGAT
>CAOGCB010761767.1:0-14121 GCA_948266635.1 Cnidoscolus chayamansa
ATATACATTCATAAATAACAAAAAGGATCCATTGTGACTATAGACGAAATTATATAATTTAAAATTATAATATATAAATAATAATTTTAATCATAGAAATGACAATCAATAATCCAGAAATCAAACATCGCAAACACTCAGATACTAGAAATCAAATATTAATGTTCTTCCTGCGATGGCTACCGGAGCAAAGGACGCAAATTGAGCCATGGGAGGAGGGTGAGGTGTAACACTAGTGAGGATTTGATGTGCAAGATCGATGAGGACCTGTGGAGAAAAGGGCCCACAAGCGACAACACAAAAAAGGAGCTAACGATGTGTGAGATCGGTGAGGGTTTAGTGTTACTGGTTGAGACACACTCAGTGAAAATCGATTTAATTTGTAATTTTTTAATTTTAAAAAATTATTTTTATTATATATTGGTGTATGTAAATTATATATCTATACTAAACATAACATGATATATTTATATTAAATAAATATAGTGTGATATATAAGTAAACATGTCGGATTTTTAATAAAAATGGATATATTACATCATGTTCTTAACGAAAGTTCGAACGAAAATAGTAACGAAGAGAAATTATAAATTTTGATAAAAAGAGAAAAATGTGAGTAGTTTATGAATTATTATTGTTATTAGGACATCTTCAATGGAACTGCAAAATGCAGTTTTTGCAGTATTTTACAAGTCCAATGCACTTGCAATTCATTGCTGCATTTTGCAGCAAAAAAAAAATTACTGCAAATTTGCAGGCTCTCACCATCTCCTGCAATTTTTTTTTTATTTTTTTATTTTTTTTAATTTTATAAATAATTAAATTTTAATTAAATTATTAAGTAATATATTTTAATATATATTCTTTTTATTTAAATTAATAAATTTAATTGGAATTTAAAAAAAAATTATTAAATATGTTTTTTAAGAAATTTATGTAAAATAATAATTTAATTTCAATTAAAAAATTTTAATATAATTTATAAATATAATATAATTATAATTATTTAATATAAAATAAATAAAATGTAAAATAAATATCATAATATTATATTCATAATATTTTTTAGATGATAATATATGAAATAAAATATTAAAATAAATAAAATAACAAAGAAACTTAAAATTTATTTAAATTTAATTAAATGTAATTATTATATTATAAAATATTAATATTTAATATTTGTATAATAAAAAATAATGTAATATAATTTTATTAATAAAATAATTAAATTTAAGATATGAATTTTTAAATAATTAAAAAAAAGATATTAAAAAAAATATGCTGAGAATATTTTATTTAAAGTTAAAAAATGAAACTGCTGATTGGAGTTATTTTTTTCAATTTACTGCATTTTAAAGTCAACATACTGCATTTTAAGGTATATGGTTGGAGATGGTCTTAAGAGAACTGCATCGAAAGAAGGGGTATGAAACTTCTCCTAGAGGAGTAACAACATTGGATGGAGAAGAGGAAGGAGGACTACTCCTCCGGCACTTCTTTCAAGAGCGACAGGGAGAAGAAGAAAGAAGCAAGCTCATTTTAGCCAGAGTGGAAAAAATAGATTTATTTTTAATTTTTTAAATTAATTTAAAAAAATAATTTTAAATATAATTTTATATTATTATAAAATAAAATTTTAATTTGTATGTGTTTTTTAAATTTAATTATTAAAAAATATATAAAATTAAAAAAAGAATTATTGTCTAATTTTTTTTTAAATTTATTAAATGAAAAAATTTATATTAATTAAAATAATTAAATAGTGTAAATATTTAATAATAAAATAATTATATAGGTCTCATACTTAATAATATTTTAATAGTCCTTTTTATATAAAAGATAAGGAGGAGTTAGTGGAGGAGTTGTGTATCGGGCTCACAGAATCTGATGTGGAGGAAAGAGTTATTTAGTAATCCTCCTTTAGTAGTCCTTCTAATGCGGGTAGACTAAACCTCTTTTTGCTTTCTCTCTGGTCTCTGCACCTATGATTTTTCTTTCTCTTGCTCCCAATATCCCTATCTTCTCCTGCTACTGATTTTTCTTACAAAATTGATTTGTTCTTTCCGTTTGTTGTCTTCTCTTCTGCAAGTCCTCTTCTCCTCCATCACTTCTCCACCATGACAACTCTGAAATAGAGCGGTGCTCCAGCAAGGTTGTGTTTTTCCTCTTTGGTCTAACATACGTAAAGCTGATAGATAATCACAAAATCCTCACTGCCCGGCGGCTGGCTGACCCCCTATATAGGTGACAACGGCAACAATTGTGACGCCTGAGTTCTCATTTGGAAAAGTAGAATATGGACCGAGGCTCCCATGACATGGCTCCCATGACATGAAAAATTCCTATTTTAAAAAAGTATAGCAAGTTGCAACAAAATTGAATGTAGAAGGAAATAAGAAAGAGGATTACAGACGTAGAATCGACACAAGCTGCCTAAATGGATGACGGAATATATACAACTCATCCAAGTGACAAATTGACAATCAATAATAAGTCTCTGAATCTGCAATAGGTTTGTGATTGGCAACGAAGTTTGAAGAAGGCTGGTCAATTTCTTTCCGAGATGCTTCCCAGAGTTGTTGCTCTATGCTCAACTTCCTCAGCTCCAACAAACCTCGCTCAACTGCAACAATGGGATCAAATAAAATATCAAAACATTGTAGCTGCATCTCTAGAGATGAGAGACAACTAGGACTTCAGCAGCTTCCATTTCTGTTGCCATTCCATCTTAAGTTATTAACCAAAAATGACCTCACGTTATCCTCTGCTATAGCGCTTCAGCCTAGACCGACAGGCTCATAAGACATTTAAGACAGTATACTATGCTAGAGTATCTTTCTTGTAGACCCCCCAGGGTCTGAATAATATCCAGATGGTATAACATTGTCAGTATTATGAGATGAGAGGTGATGACTTGGAAGACAGATGAGACCAGTTTATTCCAAAGGTACGCTTTAAGCCTTCTCATTTTCCAAAGGTCTTTTGACTCTCTTCAAAGAAATAGCAAGCACAAACTTCAGAAGTGAACAACATAAAGTGTCTAAATAAATTTAATAAAACTAACAAATAATTCAATTCTCATTGTGACCCAGATAAAATCATCCTGGTATTATGGCCCATGTGCCACCACATATAAGCTGTATTAAGTAGGTTCTATCGCCCCAACTCTTCCGCTTCACAAGACATACATGAAAGTGTGCATTTGCCATACATGATCTGAATTATATATAGAGAATCCTGTACAGTTTTATGATTGTTTACTTGAAATCCTTGCTTTACAAGTAGATATAAGAAGCATAAAATGGCAAGGTTTACCATTCACAGCATCATGTGATGTTGGTGACTGCCCACTGTGGCTGATCCAGAACTGAAGCCGCTCTTCTGCAATATCCTCTTCCACACCATGCGCTTTGGCTCTTCTCCAGAAGTATGTTAGCCATGCCTGCACGTATAAGAATTTAGCTACTCATAATCAACTGCCTAACAAATCCAGGATTCCAGATTAAGCAGAAGCATGCATACTAACAAAATCTTGCATTTTACAATTACATAATCTCAAGATGTCATACGTAATATGAAACTCATCACATCAAAGTGGACCAATAACTTGGCAATCTAGGTCTAGAGAAAGAGATTTTTTTACAAAAAAAAAAGTACCATAACCTTTTGAAGGAGAAAGCAACATAACAATATTGAAATGGATTTATATCAAATAAAAGGTTCATAGCATTCCCAGCAGGAGAAGAAGAAATGAAATGGATAGAGTAACAGCGTGACTGACCTCTTTGAAAATAACATCTTCTGCCTCCTCTTCACTCAATTCTACAGATACGGAGGGGACTGATTTGTTATCAGGAGTGAAATGGATGCACATCGCATATTACAATCATTTAAAAAAAAAAACTCTTACCAAAGGCCTCTGTGAACTTAGAATCAACTGATGATCTCAAATCTGAAAAACCAAACAACAAAAGCAACTGTAAATTTCATCTCAGAAGCTGCAGACTTCCTTGAAGCGAAAATTACAGAAAGGAACAAAATCCTAAAAAGTGAAAGAAACTTCACAAACAAATAGCATCTCACTTATTAAAACTCTAATAGATATAGTTTCACCAATTAGTTCAGAACAGCATCATTATATGGCAGATATTAGAGAACATCAAGAAATGAAAGGATAAAACACGTTCCAATAAAAGGAAATACACACAACTTAAACCAAAAAATAAAGAAATAGAAGATTGGATTAGAGAAAAAATTCAGTGGACCAAATTGATCATGAGACCAAAAAACCTATGAATGAAAAGGTACAGATATCTGAGGGGGACTCTCAAACCGTACTTGGCCATCTGTGCAATGCCAATGCAAGCATGACAGCATCTTCAACCTTAAAACAAGGATGAAAAGAAATATAATTAGAATATGCTGAGGAAATACCACCCATAGAAATTCTATTTATATAGGCATGCAGTATCTCTAGGTGACTAATGATATATACTCAGTAAAAGAATACACCAACTACTTTATATGGTATACCTAGTTTAGAAAAATACACTCTAAAAATGGTGGCTTAAAAAAAATAAAACTAACTGCAGATAAATAAAAGTTTGAGTTAAAAGATTAAATAGACCTTTAGAGACACCAATTCCCTCAATCCCATTTCAACTGAAAGCATACTCTCAATGTTCCCTTCTCCTGTTAGGTCGCTCATATCACGGGCAGGTTTACTTCTATCTGCATCATCACCACCTGTCTCGTTTGATGTGATATTTTAGCTTAACTAACAGATGTTATAGACAATTTAAGCAAACAAAAATATGGTAACAGTAAAAAATAAATTAGTAAACTAGCCTCTATCCAAAGACTCCTCCTTCGCCTTTTGTCCAGCAGAAATGACAACTTCAAATGGAAGAGGAGCTAAAGCAGACCAATGCTCATGCTTTGCTACAGCTACATCAGCACAAATACCTATAAAGCAGCCATAGAGGTAAGGATAAGTAATCAAGAACAGCGCATTAATGTGCATGCGTGGAGTACGGAGCTCCATTTTCCCCAAAAAATAGCAAAGCTTGAATGATGAAAGTGAAATTATTCTGCCACAGGTACACTAAAGTCAACATGTAGTGACTGAAAAGTGGCATCATGCCAGACCAAAAATCAGGAGACAAGAAATACATTGAATAACAATACTATATGTAACAAGGAAGCAGGCAACAAAAGGATAATGATTCATTAGTATTAATCAAAAAGAGGGGAAATGTTATCCAGAATAATTAAATTCTGTGGATAATTGGGATATCTATCAAGTCACATGCTTAGCATATCTAACAAGTTAAACAGGATTATTCATCACTACGCACTAGATGTCTCTACCTGCCTCATCAAATAAAGAAGGACATGAACTAAAATCACAAAATCATTTATTCTCTGGAGAAAATGGGATCAAGTTGATTACCATGCTGTACAGCTAACCCCCAGTAGCGAGCAAGCCAACATCTCTTCAAGACAACTTCCTCCTAAAAGGTACAATAGTATATAATTATCAATATATTATAAATCATTAATTTCAATGAAACAGACCATTTCTTCTTGAGTCAAAATCATTCTCTGTGTCATTTTATGAAGAGCTTTTGTTTCAGATTCATCTTCTTGGAACTGTTCCATAGCTGCAGTTGCTCCCTCTTTTAATCTCTGATTAACCAAATGAGGCAATATGTGATAATGAGAAGAAAAAAAAAAGAACCTGACATGTGAACTTGAACCACTGGTATTATTGTACTTCACCTCAAGTTCAGAGCGAAGGGCTGCAATTTCTTCATCTCTTCCACCTTTAGTTTGTTTTGCAGCCTTAAGTGCAGCCTGTGACAACAACTTTTATATAGTTCAGTGAAACAGCAACTGCCAGAAGAATTGAATTTTTAGTGTGTGTGTTTGTGAGAGAGAGAAAGAGTATCATTGTGAGCAAAAAGGAGAATGTGTGACATGGGAACAAAGAGCTCTCATAATGGCTTCCTTTGTTCTAGAAGGTCATGGAAATTAGAACAATTGACACAAAAGCCACGCAATAGCCAAAGTAACATTTATTCGACATCCACAAGGCAAACTCCAGCTCACCTCTCTTTGTCGCAGTGCTGCTTCCTTTCTGCAAATAGATAACAAAAATTCAGAACCAAAAGATCAAATGAACAGCAGGACACACAAAATCAACAATGCTTTACCTGCTCAACAGTTTAGCTTCTAGGGATACACCTTCCCCAAGTGCAGCAACCTGTGCATAGAATTGACACAGAAATAAACATCTCAACATGCAGATCAATATAGTGAAGGCTAAGTGGATAAAAAAGATCCAACATTTAAGTGACTTCGCATTGTAATCCAAATGTTTTAATTTTGAATTTATTGTCATGACCTTTCCAATTGGGTGCAATTTTAGTCGAATTTTGAAATCAACATGTAAAATTTAATTTTGTATTCATGAAATTTAACTAGATAAAACATCGAATTTGAATTACTGACAATTAAATAATTGAATTTTTTATGTGTATAAGAACTTAGTTTTACATCGCTAAAATTGCACTGAATTGAAAAGTTGGGGACAATAAATCCAAATTTGAAACGTTTAGATTAAAATGCAGAAATCACATAAATGTCAAGCCTTTTTTTGTCCAATTGGCCTATCATAAAGTTCTCCTATTTTCTTATCCTGAAAAGGACACTGCCCTTGTTCACATCCATGGTTAAGACCAAACCCAATGATTACTGATAAAAAGAAGAACGCTAGCAACTTATGTCAATGTCCACATAATCGAATAAGAAAATTTCTTACTACATGCCATAAATGACCTGTTTCTCAAGCTCCCTGGCTCTAGCTTCAGCCTCCTCACGTCTTTCTTCTGCAAAGCGAAGCTGTACAGCAAACTCAGCCGTAAGTGTTGAATGTCAAAGAACACGGCCAAAATAACCAAATTACAATTGGCTGAGTGATTGCTCACCTTGTCAAGTATAACTTCATTCTCTTCTTGTAAAATATCAAGCTGCAAAATTAGCTGTTAGCTTCAAGCAATTTCTCAGTTAACCCATTCATTGTTATCTCTTTAAACCAAGACAATTATATGTGTTTTTTTTTTATAAATGATAGATGACAAGACATACCTCATCCCAAAGAGCTGAAGCTTCACGCTGATCTCCTGCATCTTTTGTCTTGAGTTGTCCCACATCTGGAGTAAACCTGAAATAGTTGCCAATGGTTAATTTTCAAAGAAATAAATTCATAGCATCAGTTGACATCAATTACCTGTAAATTAAGCATATATTAAGGCCCATATTATACTGAAAATTTTAATTAACTGATGGATGAACTTATTACACCTACAAGCACCATTATGAGCCCAAACTCAAATATGACTCCACAATTAATAAGCCATGCAAAGAAAATGTAGAAATAATGGTGCATTAAAGATGTGGATCAGAAAAAAAAAATAAAAATTAACGGAACATATTTCAAAAATGCATTTAAAATTAAACATTAATTACTATTGATGATCAAAAGTGCAATCAGGGACAGATAGAGCTTATGCAAATTGCAACTAGTTGAGTTATGCATTGTGGTAGACGCACACATCCATGCACTTCACAAATGGAAGTTCAAATTAAAACCAATTCTAAAGCAATACCCTGAAATATGTGCTATAAGCTTCATTCAAATTATGTAGAAAAAAAAAATAATAAAAAAGATAAAAGAGTTCACTGACCTTTTCTCTTTAGTCCTATTAGAAGGAGGTTCAATGGGAGGTATAGAAATTGGCGTTCTTAATGCTGGTTTACTTGGCGGTACAACCGTAGCTGTACGGTTGGACATTGATGGCCTTCCAGCAGATGTTGAGCGCACAGAAGGAAAATGCTCTGCAAAGTTTCGACCTAACTAATTAAAATATCAAAGTTCCAATTAGCCACAATCAGGTCAAACGCAACAGCACGAGAGTAAATCAGCATACCAAACAAAAGCTTCAAAGTTAAATTATAACAATTAAAAGAAATGCAAATATAACCAGATTGCATCTCTAAACTCAAATATTTTGGCACGAAGTTAACTTTAACTGAAGCAATACATTAATATATACATACATATAAATAAATATATATATCATTTTTCAGTCGGTAATATAATTTACATGCCAAAAGAAGAATTGTAAAAGACACAAAATGCGAAGATCTAAACATTAAATATTACTACTGCAATTGCTGCTAGCAATAGCGCATTAAAACACTGTTAATGGATGATAAATTTCCAATCTCTATCACCAAAACATGAAAACAACAGAGGCCGCTAAATCCGAACAGAACCGAACTCATATCAAACTTCTTTAATGACAATTTAAATGCACAACGTACAAGGCATTAAGCTCTCTTAATTACCGCAGGAGAGGGAGATCTATTAGCCCTAGCAATCGAAATAGGTGGTGGAACACTATTAGTTCCGCCGTGATTAAGGCTACCGCCGAAACTCGACAGAGCAGGGGGCGGCGGAGCGCTGAATCGGAACCCTAGATCGTCATCCTCCTCGTCGTCGGCGGCGGTCTGCGACGCCATGACTTGAGCAAGCCGCTGCGCCGCTGCCTTCGCTGCAAAGTTTTGAGTACGCTTGATGGTAGACATTCCTGACCCTAGCCGCGAGCTAGGGTGCGCCGGAGACATAGCCGGCGAGGACGATCCCGTGCTGATAGAACCACCACTCCACTGTCTTGAGTAGACCGGGCTCTCCGTCCTCCTGCGATCCATCTGAGAAAGTAATTATGTACGTACAGCTACGTGTGAGAATGTGATAGTGAAGCGAGGATTCCGATAAGCTGGGGAGAGAGAGACGGAAGGTGGTTTTGTCTTTAGTAGGGGGTCAAAGGAGCTGATGTTGAAATGGAATTGAAATGAAGAGGCACGGCAGGTCGTTTGATTCTGGGTTTACTGATGGTGGTATGGAATAAGAACTGCTGAGTGGATGGAGGAAGGAGAGATTAATAATTTAATAATTCAACTGCACTTTATACTCTGCTATTTTCTAAAATATCGATAGTTCGTAGTGTGTACACAAACACGTCACACTGAATAATTTTTGGAGCCGCTATTTTCTAAAATATCGCTATCTCGGCGCCGTGCCGACGGTTTCGAAAATTTGAGGTTTTTTGGCGGCGCTGTAAATACTAACTATTTGGTCCTCAACAATAGGAATTGATAATGTCATTAATAAAGTCAGTCCTATTTATATATGAATTAAGTATTCCACCTCACGCAATTAATTTGGAGTGCATATAAAACATAACTGCCATATTCCTAAACTAATTTTAATAAGTTTCACATGTTAGGAGAGCTTCCAAAAATGGCTTACTAATTTCAAAATTGAAAGTAGTTAATTCCAAAACTGTGTAATATTTAGTTTGAATCGATCTGTGACCAATTGTAGCAAACAATATTTAAAAGCTGGAAGCCCATAAGCCCTGCCAGATTATGACTTGTGAGCATATTCATTTGAATGAAATCAAGCCTGCTAATGTGATGGAGAATCACACCCTGACATCAGCAAAAGTTTCCCTCTCACTCACTCGCTCATTTACGATTAAGCCTGTAAATTGACGAGTAATAATCATGAATTTGGAGGGTCATGACCATTGACCAAACACGTCATAGTGGAAATTGATAATATTAAGGCTTAAGTTTCAACAATGTGCGTCAATAGCTACTGATTAATTCCGCATCCAGTAAACAAAACTTTGAATTCAATCAGCCCACCTAGCTTTCTAAACAAAGAGTAAAGAAATTCACAAGTTCCCAACACAGTCCCTCTGCAAATTTGGAGCTTGATTTGGTTTAATTAAGCTCCAGGTTCTGCTTTCTTTTGAACTAGTTTTTCTATCAAGCCTGCTGCTTCCTCGACGGTTATATTTTGAGAGCTGTCCTCCTCGATGTTAATGTCAAACTCTTCCTCTAAACCCATCACTATCTCCACCGGCCACAACCATATGCTTGCTTTTCTTTAAAACAGAAGTTGTTCACTAGCAGTTGATGCCCCCCTGAAAATGGGGTTCCTATTAGATTGATACAACCCAAGAGAGTAAAAAAAACAAAAAACAAAAAAACAAAAGGCTTACTGTGTCAAGGAATCAGCACCAAGTTCCGAGAACTTGGTTTCAGGGGTGAGCTGGGTTTCGGGAGACAAAACCAGTTGTTTCCTTACAATATCACAGCACCATCTCTGGCTTTGCCTGCCATTTATATATATATATATATATATATATATATATATTTACAAACAATGTACATCTTTCACATAGCCAAGGGATAGAAGAATAGACCAGAGAATGGAATTCCTGCACAGCAGACGCGGAAGCGAATGATTGCCTTTAAAGAATGGAACCTGGTCTTTTTGGCCAACTCGCTGAAACCAACTTTAAACTACTCAATTGCTCTGCCTGGAAAACACAACTCAAAAATAGAATTTCCTTCAGTTCTAAACTTCATTGTTGGATTTGAGAGAATTCTAGGCACCAAAACATTAATGTAATTAAAGAAACGAGGGAGTAGTGAAGCTTCAAAATCACCTGGTTGGACTGGCGAAGCAAAGGTTGGAACCTGAGACAAGAAGTTGATACTGAAGCCATGGTCACGTTCACTGAGAGGTCTTGTTAGACTGGCTAAGCAAAGATGCAGAGGAATTTGGTATAACCGGGGTATAAGAAACCTGGATTACCCTCTGGATATAAAAGCTGAAACTGGGGAGTTGAAGATGCAAGGGAGAAAGAAGTATGAGATACGAGTGGAGAACATTCATTCCCAGTATCATAAGGCCTATCACCTACTGCTAACTGTTTGCGTGTCATTGGATTGCGTTTTGTTTTGTGGGCCTCCTGGGATCGCAAGTGTGATCGCGTCGAACTGGTATTTTCTGCGAAAGCTAATGGCCGCTGACCAGAGAAGCTTTTTTGAAAGCCTTGACTTATCAACGGCTGAATTGAAATTGAATTTTGAATACCGCTCTTTTAATCTAGAGAAAAGCGTAAACCCAATGCTTGTACTTACGTCCTGGCTTACATAAAAGGTTTGCATCTCTTCTACGTAAACTATTAAGGAAGGAATCAAGGAAATGAGCATTCTTCGTTATTACAAGAGGAGGTTCAACAGCAGCCAGAGTTATTCCACTTTCCTCGTTCCCCTTCTCAAATACTAGTATAAGTTGTTATCAGTTGTTTTGAGAAAGAACAGAACCATCTATTCATCTCTAAGACCAAATAACCCTCAATTCTACGATGGCCGTACCCCATGACTCCCACCGATATCTCATCCCTAACTTTCTCTACTCTCCTTCTGTGCCTTCCAAAAGACTCCTAGATTCTGACGAGCCGTTGAAAACCAACCAAGGCTTGTATCCTTCAACGTTCATTTCTAAACCGTCGGTATCCAACAGCAGCGGTGGCGTGGCAAGGAGATTCGTGATTCCAGCACCGAATGAGAAGATTGAGATGTTCTCGCCAGCTTATTATGCAGCATGTACCGCTGGTGGGACACTTTGCTGTGGCCTCACTCACATGGCTGTCACTCCTCTTGATCTCGTCAAGTGCAATATGCAGGTCCTTAACTTCTTTCCTATTTAACACTGTAGCTTCGTGTCTTTTCCTATAATTTCATTGAAAATATTATTATTATTTACGTGACTATCAGTGATCAAGAAGCTGTCTCTTCTTAATTAAGGAGTTTTTTTTTTTAGATGCAAGTAATAAACTTTTATTGATTAATTAATTTATTTATAGAATATAGTATTATCTTACAAAAATCCCAGGTATTATATTACAAGATCATGTAATATCACCTCTTGTTTTTAATAACAACCTAGGAATTAAGTGTCGAACACTCTTAGCCCAGGAACATTGAATTTTCCCATTTTAGTTGTCGGGAGTGCGAAAGTTCCTTCTCATTGCTGGTTAGAAATTTTTAAAGACTAAGACCGGCCTCTTTGCTTTCTAGATGGTCAAGTATTTCGGATAAAACTTGCAAAAATTCTCTTGCCGATATTTAACAACGCTTTAGCCATGTCTGGTTGGATTTAGTAAACATTAATTACCAACCTCCTAAATCATGAGATTGTTATTCATATTTCAGATTGACCCATCAAAGTATAAGAGCATTACATCTGGATTTGGGATCCTGCTTAAGGAGCAGGGAGTGAAAGGTTTCTTTAGAGGATGGGTGCCTACCCTGCTTGGTTACAGTGCACAGGGTGCCTGCAAATACGGATTCTACGAATTCTTTAAGAAGTATTATTCCGATATTGCCGGGCCTGAATATGCAGCAAAGTACAAGACCTTAATTTATATTGCTGGCTCTGCAACTGCTGAGGTCATTGCAGATGTTGCTCTTTGTCCCATGGAGGCTGTGAAAGTTCGCGTGCAAACTCAGCCTGGTTTCGCACGGGGCTTGGCTGATGGATTGCCCAAGTTGATCAGATCTGAAGGCTATGCTGGGTATGCCATAATGCTATCCTAGTCTTATTCTTTTCATTCTTACATAATTTTTTTTCTTATAGTAAATTTATGTGATCAATGTCTAATGGTCACAGGTTATTTAAAGGGCTTGTTCCTCTTTGGGGACGTCAGATTCCATGTAAGCTGAAACATATCGGTGCTTGGAATAAGAATTTCAATCCTTGCTTTTGAACTAAATAATGATCAAAGTTGGTTTGGCACAGATACAATGATGAAATTTGCATCCTTTGAGACAATAGTGGAATTACTGTACAAGCACGCTATTCCAACTCCAAAAGAGCAATGCAGCAACAGTTTGCAGCTTGGAGTGAGCATTGTTGGTGGATACATTGCTGGGGTTTCCTGTGCTATTGTCTCGCACCCTGCTGACAACTTGGTGTCTTTCCTCAATAATGCCAAGGGAGCAACCGCTGGTGATGTGAGTCAAATTTGCTAATTCACACATTTCGTTTGCCATTTTTTCTCTTCATTCTTTGGTAATGCTTTGGTTTGTTGCAGGCGATCAAGAAGTTAGGATTGTGGGGTCTCTTTACCCGTGGTCTTCCTCTACGTATCTTCATGATTGGAACTCTTACCGGAGCCCAATGGGGTATCTACGATTCTTTCAAAGTCTTTTGTGGGTTGTAAGTATATATCCTTTTTTTTTTTTTTTTTTTCTGGCCGTAGTATTCCATCACTTGTTTGCATTTCCCAAATTGAAATAAATAACTTAAAACTTGTTTTTCTTTTATAGGCCAACTACTGGGGGCGTAGCTCCTCCTCCTGCCGCTGCTAAGGCTTGAATTTAGAGCTGGTAGGCCAGGAAGATAATGTTTGTAGGAATTTGCGAGGCATCTTCTTGACAGGTTGTTGGAAAGATAATAAATAAATAATTAGATTATTTATTATATTTTAATTTTAGTTTAATAAAATAATTAAAAATATAAATTTAATATATTCAATTTTAATTATTTATTTTTAAATTAAAAAAAAAGGTCTGCACTGTTCAACGCAATACGTGACTGAAATTATATCGTAATGGGACACCGAATCGCATCTAATAAAAAAACTTTACGTGTAAATGGCGTAAACATTAAAAAGAGAATAGACCAATTTTTAGTAATATAAATTGTAGAATTTCATAAAAAAATTCATAATCCCATCCCATGGAAAATCATAAACATTCTCAAATAAAAATGAAGTAGGAGTATCCTAAATTTATTTATGAGTTGACAGGTATAAAGGATTAGCCTTATTTTACTAGTCCATGTTGCTCCTTTGTAAACTTTGAATTAGATAGATATTTGGCAGAACAAATCTGTTTACCACTTCCAAGTTCCAACATATAAGCATTCTCTGGGGAAAAGTTGAAACGAGAGAGAAGTGCTTATTACTCGATTAGAATGCTCTGCTATTGCTTGAGATCCAAAATACTCATCAGTCTATTGAGGAAAGCATGATTTAAGGGTATACAATTAGGAAGAAAATATTATGTAATTATTAGAATAAATGTGTTTGATTACTTCCTTATTTAGCATAGCTGTATATATGTAAACACCATTTTTACATAATCGAATAATAGAGAATACTTTCTCAAATACTTATCTGTGCAACA